>MAPW01000110.1:0-115599 GCA_001689995.1 Tilletia indica
GTCCTTCGATCATCGTTCTGATTTGGCGTCCTTCTCCTTCTTTCAGTACTCCAACTTGCCCGGAAAATCATTGGCCAATTCGACACCCAGGTTCCCCCACCTGTCGGCGTCCCGCTCGTGAACGGTCTGGTCTCCAACGTGGGTTCTCTCACGGGTTCGCTGTTCGGTCATTCCCCTTGACCTCCTAGCGACACCACACTCCCTTTTTCTGAACTCTCAAAGAACAACAACAACAACACGTCACGGAATCAACAAATCTCGACATGGCTTGCATCACTCACACTTTCTCGCCTTTGTATCATCAACCTTCTTGCGTTCCCTCTCACTTGTATTATCTTCCGGACTTTTCTGACTGTATACATATCGTCTGTACGATTGGGAAAACTTGTCACGTCTTTTAACGCCAAAACAAATCAATAGCATCCATCACATCGTCATAACCTTTGCAACCCAGTTCCTTCGCGTGTGTGCTTCATTCTCTCGGTTTCCCTTCTGTCGATGCCACCGCCTTCAGACTATCCCAACCTCGATGCAGAAGGAAACGCAAAGGTATGCTTCCCAGGATTGACGAATTGGCGAAAGGAAAAACAAAACGTGGTCCATTCCTCCACCCTTCATCTCGCCTGTGTCTTCTTCATCCTCGCCTTCTTTCTCCTTCTTGGGCATCTTCATCTTCCTCTTTTCCCTCGCCCCCTCCTTAGCTTCCTTCTTCCGTTCCTGCGGAAGGAACACGGGATAAGGAAATCAGTTCTCTTTTCACGGCCTGAAGTTGTGTGTGCGGAATGAACTACTTACCTTCTTCACATCCCGATCTTCATGTCGATGTCCACGCGGACCTTGACCTTCTCCCCATCCCCATCTTCCTCATCCGAATCATCCTCACTGTCCCTTCATTACCCCACTCTCAGACGCACTTCCTCATCATCACTCCCCTCCTCTACCTTCCCCATCTCCCCACCAACACCACCCTTCTGCTGAACCTGGTCCATCCCCGTTATAGAAGCATAGAGCAACTCCTTCGCTCCACCCGGTCTCTTGAGGATCTCCACGTCTCGTTCGGGATCGTACACTTCGTCGAGTGTACGAGGATGTAAGCGCGCGCAAAGACTGCATTGTCAGCCGCCTCTTCCTCCGCCTCTTTGTTTTCTTTCGCTGCTGCTGCTTCCTTGTCCCCCTCAGTTGGAGGGAGGTCATCCCCTTCGGCATTCACGAACAGGTCCTGGTTCTCCCGCAGCTCATCGAGGGGGATCTCCTCCGTCCGGGTATGTACTCGAAGAGGGCGCGTAAGCCTAGGACGCGGACGCCGCCCTGTTTCTGGAAGAAGTCGTTCACGTGCTGGATGTCGGCTTCGGAGGAAGTCGAAGGAGCGTGGATGGTCATGTTCGACGGATTGGGAGACGTCGATGATCCAGAGATGGCCTTCGTGGTAGCTGTTCCGAATGAAAGATCAGTGTCAGTCGAAAAGGGAGAGTGAATAGGAGAGATGAGAGACTCACAGAACGTTGTACTCGCTCAGGTCGGCATGGACCAACCTGCACTTCTGGTACATGACCCGCATAACACCCACAAGCTCATAATAGAGCTCCTCCCACCTGGCCTCTTCCCCCGCAGCATTACCATGCGCCTCCAGATCCGCCCTAATCATCTCCTTCGCATCCTTCAACCTAGGCGAAGGCCACCCATCCTCCCTCCCCAAGAAATCCATAACGAGCACATGGTCCCTGATGTCAACAAGCGACGGAGCCCGAATGCCGCGCTGACCAACCTCTTCAGATTCCTTGCCTCCTTCTCTGCCCACAGCCTAACCATCTTACGAGGATTGTGACGCGAGTACCCGTGTCGGAAACGGAATTCGCCAGAGACGTACCGGTCTCGATCTTTGAAGACGAGGATGGAGGTTTTGTAGATCTTGAGGGCGTAGCCGTGTTTGTGGGCGTGCTCCTTCTGGGCCTGTATTTGGTCTTCCGAGAGTGGAGCATGGTTCGCTCCTCCGATGGCGGCGTTGGATGAGGTTGCCTGCAGGGATGGGGCGGGAACGGACGCATGGTACACATTGGCCTCCTTACCCGTACTCACACACCCATTCACCCTCTCAATCAGCTGTCTCTGCAGCATCTTGAACAGAATCACAAGTGTGCGCGATCGAGGACCTGCTGCAACGTCGCGCGGTCCGCCTTATCCCTCACGCGCAAGGTGTCGAGAGAGTCCGCCGTCTTGCGGGGTACGGTGGTCGAGTTTAGGGAGCCGCCGATGGCGAGGGAAGGGTCGTAAGAGGAGGAGATGTGGAGCCGAGAGGAGAAGTGTGGGGAGAGGGCGGCTAGTTGGGCTTCCATTTTGGAGGCTGCTGATGCTGACGCGCCTCCTCCTCCTCCGTTTGAGGCTCCGGCGCCTATGGATGGTCCTCCGCCGCCGTTGGCTACTTTCTTCTGTCTGGCTGCGGCGTTGGGCCGATTGAATGCGGGCAGCGCAACGATAGGCGTATCTTTTGCTCCCGAGGCCGATGTTGCGATGGACGCCGTGTCGTTTGTTGTGGTGGACGAGGGATTGGGCTGGTTGATGGCAGCTGCGAGCTGTCGTGATCGGTTGAAATTGCTTTGTGAAGTCACCTCGAGCGAGTTCCCAGTCGGCATCTTCTACTCTTCCGATTGAGTCGAGATCGCTGAGATCGTCGTCGTCTTCTTCCTCGTCGTAGTAGTACTCATCGTCGTCGTGCTCGTCAGTGAGTTGAACGTGTACCTCGTCGTCGATGCGTGGGAGGTTGTGCTTGACCTTCTCTGCCACAGGCTGCTGCTGCTGCTCCTCCTGAATGAGCTGATCCTGTGTCTGATCGTCTGGGGCGTCTGCAAACTGGTCCATGGTCAATGACTTCGATGCTATCGTTGTGGTTGTCGATGCTGCGAAGGAAGCTGCGAAGGTTCTCCAAAAAATTTGATCGGGAGAGGGCAACCCGGAAATCACGGAGAGGGCGAAACGGGCAAATCTTCGAAATTTGCCCACTTTTCGTCATTCAGACATTCAGTATTCGGCACTCGAGTGACCATGAGACCATCATCCCTTCAGACTTCAGTGCTTCGATATACAGATATTCTATATTCTATTGTACATTTTTCCTGTAGTAGATTATCGATTATTTTTTTATACTATGATATAGTTAAATATTACGATAGTGCCTCGGCGGCTGCCATCTGCCATATGATATATATTATATTTAATACATGACATATTGCACCTTTTTTGCAATATTGAATATTCCAAAAAATACAGTTGTATGAGTCTATACTCTATGAGTTAAGAGTGACTAATGACGATAAGGTAACAACTAACGGTGAAACATGGTATGTGTTTTTTATTTCGTGATTAATCTTATATTCTCATGCAGCATACTAATAATGAGTAATAGCTAATAAGAACAATAGATGACGTCCAACGGTCCAAATATGAGATTATGTCATATGAGTGAGTGTCGTTACTGACTGATTGATGCCATGTTTGGGCTCTTGGTGATTTTCTTCCAAGATCCACGTTCCTCCTCCACGCAGAAAATATCAAATATTTCATATTTGTGGCGCTCTTGCTCCTCCAATTTTCCCAGCTCCAGTAAGTCAGTAACAGCAGGCTATCACTAAAGTAACAGTCTTCTTCTTCTTCTGCGTTTCTTTTTTTTTCCTTTCCCTTTCCCTTTCCCTTTCCCTTTCCCTTTCCCTTTCCCTTTCCCTTTCCCTTTCCCTTTCCCTTTCCCTTCCTTCCTTCCCCCGGCCACCACCGATTACGTCAGCCACTACCGCCGGCACTATGCCGCTGCGGCCGACGAGGTGTCGACGTGCAAGCTTTCCTACGAGAAAAATAATTGCGACAATCCCATCCCACACGCCTGGCAGGGCTGCCAGGCGGACGATCTCTGCACTCGGCGCCGCCCCGCTCCCTTCCTTGCCCGCCCCGCGTTCCCTAGCCAGGCCGATCGCCTCCATGAAAGCGGGGCGGGAAAGGAAGGGAGCGGGGCGGCGCCGAGTGCAGAGATCGTCCGCCTGACAGCCCTGCCAGGCGTGTGGGATGGGATTGTCGCAATTATTTTTCTCGTAGGAAAGCTTGCACGTCGACACCTCGTCGGCCGCAGCGGCACAGTGCCGGCGGTAGTGGCTGACGTAATCGGTGGTGGCCGGGGCGAGCCAAGACACCGCAAAGCAAATCGCTGCGGCCTTCATCGCGGAGGCGGCGAAAGAAAAATGCCAATGGTAAGTCCTTTCCCCTTCCGATCCTTCGACCTTCGACTGGGCCTGGCCCTGTGGTCCACAATACTCTACGCCACCCATCTCGGCGGCACCGGAAGCTCCGCTTCCCGGCCCTGAACTGGCCCAGCCGTCCGCTCCTACTGCTGCTGAGTCGTCAATAGCAGATACGAGTTACGACGCGCTCAAAGCCTAGAGCTCCCGACCACTGGGCTGAGCTGTGAGTTCATGCTGGGACATATTTTTGGGGCTTGAGCGGCCTATTGAGATTTGAGGCTTACTTTTTTTCTATTTTTTCCATCTCACGGTCTCCTAGGCAATCGAATTGGCGCCGCAAGGGTGTCCTGACAAGGATATCGGAGCTCTTCAAAGAGGCCGGAGCGGAGGAAACATAAGAGGACCTCGTCGACAGGAGCTACATCCTGATCAACGGAATGAACCCCTCGGAGACGGCTTTCCTGAAGACGTTCAAGGTCGGTTCGGATCAGCACCCGACTCGGAGGGTGCTCGAGCGCTGCTGCCTTTTCGGCTGCGGCGAGTGCGGCGAACCGTTCAGCCGTACGGCGAATCTGGTTCGGTACTGGGAGATCCACCGCCGTCAGCTGATCGCGGACATCAGCGCTGGGAGCGACGAGACGATCGAGCTGAGCCGCTCTGCGGAATTTCAAGGGCTGGCAGTGGCACGAGCGGAGGCTGCCCGAGTTTCGAGTCCCCCCAGTTCTCGTGCAGTTGCGACGCGCGTGACTCAGGCCCTGGAGCGACGCGCGGGACCGGTTCCAACTCAAGAGCTGCTCCCGGCGCGAACCCGACACATTCGTTACATGGTCACGGCGCTGATGGGAATGTTCGCAGTCTCATTGCTGTTAACAATGATCCAGCTCAATATCGAGAGCTACAATGGTAAGTCCTTTCCCCTTCTGATCCTTCGACCTTCGACTGGGCCTGGCCCTGTGGTCCACAATACTCTACGCCACCCATCTCGGCGGCACCGGAAGCTCCGCTTCCCGGCCCTGAACTGGCCCAGCCGTCCGCTCCTACTGCTGCTGAGTCGTCAATAGCAGATACGAGTTACGACGCGCTCAAAGCCTAGAGCTCCCGACCACTGGGCTGAGCTGTGAGTTCATGCTGGGACATATTTTGGGGCTTGAGCGGCCTATTGAGATTTGAGGCTTACTTTTTTTTCTATTTTTTCTATCTCACGGTCTCCTAGGCAATCGAATTGTCGCCGTAAGGGTGTCCTGACAAGGATATCGGAGCTCTTCAAAGAGGCCGGAGCGGAGGAAACATACGAGGACCTCGTCGACAGGAGCTACATCCTCATCAACGGGGTGAACGCCTCGGAGACGGCTTTCCTGGAGACGAGTTTAGTTTAGTTTAGTTTTTTTTTATATTTTTTTTAGAACAAAAAAACCGCAATCTGTCACCCAACTGTGCTTCTCGGCGAGTGCTTCCAATGTGAGGCATCGAGTTCGTTCTTTTTTCAAAGCTGAGCCGGGGCCTGCCCTCTGTTCACGGTTCTATGGAATCAGCCGGCTGACCGGCTCCTTCGTAGTACAGTCCAACCGTTATTCATTGCGGTTAATCCTCCTCAACCGGTCTTTTTTGTTTGCCCAACCATGACTATCGATAGTTATTCCTGACCTGGCTGCGTTCCTCACCAGAGTGATCTCCTAACTTTGGCTGCAGCCTACAACTTGAACTTGGGAATCTAGCTTGGTTGAGGCCAGCCTCCAGCCTCAGCCAGCTGCCAGGGAGTAGGATTTCGAACGCGAGTCGCGATGCGTGCGGCGTGCGGCGTTTGGACTTGAGCTGCGGCGTTCGGTTGATCGGGCCGGCTCTTCTGGTCCGGGCGGCCGCCTTGCCCATGACCCATCGAAACAAAAAAAAAATTCCCATTTCAACCATTTTGCAAGCTACGTATCCCGAAGGCATGGCTGCCGGCCACAGTATCGATCCCAGAAGGGGAAGAATTCGATCTCAGCCCCGACGAGTACTCCTCCCCTCAAGGCAGACACACATCTGGAGTGCCAATCTTTCGGCCATCGATGGATCAGTTCCGGGATTTCTACACATTCTGCAAGAGAATTCAAAAGCACGGGCATGAAAGCCGGGATCGTCAAAGTCATTCCACGTGACGAATGGCTCGAGAAGCAGCCTGAAATCTCCGAGGCCCTCAAGAAAATCAAGATTGCCAATCCGATTCGACAAAAGCCGAAAATTAACGAACCTGGCGTCCTCCTCCAACAGGCCATGCCCCAGAAGGAGACCTACACCGTAGAAGAGTGGGCTTCTCTCTGTGCCGCAGAGAAGGAACGACTTCCCGATTTCGACAAGATCAAGATATGGGTGGAAGATCAGTACCCCTCCGGCTCAGCTCTTCCGAGTAGTCAAGACCGGAACCAAGACCAGAAGTGCGCCTGGATGGCGGAGCACCTCCCTTCCGATTGTGCGGATCCGGCGGGCTGGATTGCGTCGCTCTGCGAGGAGCTGGAGAACGGCTATTGGAATACTCTCCACCAAGGAATGAAGGGTTCCATTTACGGCGCCGATGTTCAAGTCACCCTATTCGACGCGAGTGTCGAGGAGTGGAACCTTACCAAGCTCGACTCAGTTCTGACGCGCATCCTGCGCAGGGTGGTCGACGATGGACGATGGACCGGTGTAGAAGAGGACAGCGAAACCATCGAGGGCATCGACACGCCCTACCTCTACTTCGGGTCTTGGGGGTCGACCTTCGCCTGGCACGTGGAGGACATGTGCCTGAGCTCCATCAATTACATCCACTCCGGCGCGCCTGAACAGTGGTACGGAGTTCCTCAAGGCAAAAGCAAACTCTACGAGGAAACCCTCAGAACCCTTATCCCAGAGGACGCAAAGGCGTGCAAAGAGTTCATTCGGCTCGGACGCTGCATCGTCAGACCCACACAACTCCCAGGAACCGAGCCTCTCAGCGTGGTCCAGTACGCCAACAATTTGAACCTCACTTTCCCTCAAGTTTATCACTCGGGCTTCAACTACGGTTACAGCTGCGCGGAGGCGGTCGGTTTCGCGCTTGATGACTGGGTCCAGCCTGCTATGAAGGCAGATTGGTGCCGGTGTGGGGACGAAGAACATCATTCGATCGACGTCCAACGTCTTTACAAGGATGCTATCGAGGCGGAAGACCGGGCTGCGGGGAAGGCGAGGGAGCGTGACGAAGACTAAAATAGAGACACAGCTGTGAATTGCCGTCCCGAGCCTTGCCACCAGAGTGGTAGTAGCTGCTAGCGGCCAATGGCTCACCACCACTCACTGGTCAGTGGTTAGTGTGGAAGTGTAGGCTGTGGTTGGGAATTTACTTTTAAAATAAAACTGGTGAACTGTGAACAGTAAATCAGTGATCGTTAATGAATAATTATTGAAAGGTTTCGGGTTTATGCGCAGCATTGCAGGCGCGGATCAATCGCGCTACATAGTACAAATTTTCTCGCGTCTCCGCCGCGGCCCAACGGGACACCCGCGATTCCTTTTTTTTTTTTGCGGCCGTATGGATTTCTTCAAAAAGACTAAGTACTCATTAGAAATTAGCGTCAAAGACCGAAGTCGAAAAGAGAAGCCCCGCCGCAGCGGCCGCTAGGGAAGGACCACGAACTAAAGAAGAGAGAAACAGAAAGTGCAGGTGAAAGCAGGAAGTGAGAAGCACTGAAGTCTGAACTCACCAGGCTTTCGCGGAGCACACATCAGGCGCCACAACTGAAGACCTCAAGATTCGCATCGCCGCGCTGCAGCGCCTCCTCCACGAGGAGAGGCCTGCGCGCACGGAACTCATTCAAGCACAGGGTCTCGGTCAAGATTTCCAACGAGCTCGAGCGCTCGCGGAGGAACAAGGCAACACGTTTCGGATTCGAAGGGAGGTTTTCAATCTCCCTGCCGATCGGTACGACCGTCTCGCTGAGGAGCTTCTTCGTCTAAGGCCTGGTCAGGATCCTTTGCAAGTCTGGCGCCGCACACCGCATCTAGACCCCAACCAACCTGAACGTTGAGGGTGAGTGCCCGTTCTGAATACATTTTGTGATGTGCGTATAATGTATATTGATTTAAGCAGATCCCTGGCCCTGCCCCCACGTGGCCTGCCACTCCCACTGCGCTGATGCTGCCGCTTTGGGGGCCCATATGATGGGGTGTGGGGGGCCCTGCAGAGCAAGGGCAGCTAATTTGGAGGATTCTGACGAGGAGGAGGGTCCCGACCCGGTCCGAGCCGGTCCGGCTCCCAGGGCTCCCAATCCGATCCAAGCCGACCCGGCCCGGCCCCCGAGGCCGCCCGCCCCGCTCATCTCGAGTTTTTTTGGTTCGTCGTCTCGGCGATCAAGCTCACGGTGATTTGCTTTGCGGCGTTTTGGCTCGCCTCGGCCACCGCCGATTACATCTCTCACTATCGCCGGCACTATGCCGCTGCGGCCGACGAGGTTGCCGAGTGCAAGCTTTCCTACGAGAAGAACAACTGCGACAATCCCATTCCACACGCGCTGCTCTTTACTCTCCGACTGAATCCAACGCCTCCGCCCACTAGGTCCAGGTAAAGTATTATACATTGACTCAGCTGCGAATTTCGTTACACAGCCTGATATCTTGTCTTTTGCCACCTCTTCAACTCCATCCAGCCTACATGTCCTCATCCAACCCCACAACCTATCAACACAGCAGAAGCTGCCACCTCCGCGCCTATGCCTTCTCCCCGACACTCAACACCGCCCATCCCGGCGGCACCGGAAGCTCCGCTTCCCGGGCCTGAGGCCAAGCCGTCCGCTCCTACTGCTGCTGAGGCGTCAGTGGTAGAGACGAAGCGCTCAAAGCCAAGAGCTCCCGCCCACTGGGCTGAGCTGTGAGTACATGCTGGGACATATTTTTGGGGCTTGGGCGGACTGTTGACGCTTACTCTTTTTTCCATTCTTTCTATCTCACGGTCTCCTAGGCAATCGAATTGGCGCCGCAAGGGTGCCATGTCACGGATATCGGAGCTTTTCAGAGAGGCTGGAGCGGAGGGAACATACGAGGATTTGGTCGACAGGAGCTACATCCTGATCAACGGAATGAACCCCTCGGAGACGGCTTTCCTGGAGACGTTCAAGGTCGGTTCGGATCAGCACCCGACTCGGAGGGTGCTCGAGCGCTGCTGCCTTTTCGGCTGCGGCGAGTGCGGCGAACCGTTCAGCCGTACGGCGAATCTGGTTCGGTACTGGGAGATCCACCGCCGTCAGCTGATCGCGGACATCAGCGCTGGGAGCGACGAGACGATCGAGCTGAGCCGCTCTGCGGAATTTCAAGGGCTGGCAGTGGCACGAGCGGAGGCTGCCCGAGTTTCGAGTCCCCCCAGTTCTCGTGCAGTTGCGACGCGCGTGACTCAGGCCCTGGAGCGCGGTTCCAACTCAAGAGCTGCTCCCGGCGCCAACCCGACACATTCGTTACATGGTCACGGCGCTGATGGGAATGTTCGCAGTCTCATTGCTGTTAACAATGATCCAGCTCAATATCGAGAGCTACAATGGTAAGTCCTTTCCCCTTCTGATCCTTCGACCTTCGACTGGGCCTGGCCCTGTGGTCCACAATACTCTACGCCACCCATCTCGGCGGCACCGGAAGCTCCGCTTCCCGGCTCTGAACTGGCCCAGCCGTCCGCTCCTACTGCTGCTGAGTCGTCAATAGCAGATACGACGCGCTCAAAGCCTAGAGCTCCCGACCCCTGGGCTGAGCTGTGAGTTCATGCTGGGACATATTTTTGGGGCTTGAGCGGCCTATTGAGATTTGAGGCTTACTCTTTTTTCTATTTTTTCTATCTCACGGTCTCCTAGGCAATCGAATTGGCGCCGCAAGGGTGTCCTGACGAGGATATCGGAGCTCTTCAAAGAGGCCGGAGCGGAGGAAACATACGAGGACCTCGTCGACAGGAGCTACATCCTCATCAACGGGGTGAACGCCTCGGAGACGGCTTTCCTGGAGACGTTCAAGGTCGGTTCGGATCAGCACCCGACTCGGAGGGTGCTCGAGCGCTGCTGCCTTTTCGGCTGCGGCGAGTGCGGCGAACCGTTCAGCTGTACGGCGAATCTGGTTCGGTACTGGGAGATCCACCGCCGTCAGCTGATCGCGGACATCAGCGCTGGGAGCGACGAGACGATCGAGCTGAGCCGCTCTGCGGAATTTCAAGGGCTGGCAGTGGCACGAGCGGAGGCTGCCCGAGTTTCGAGTCCCCCCAGTTCTCGTGCAGTTGCGACGCGCGTGACTCAGGCCCTGGAGCGCGGTTCCAACTCAAGAGCTGCTCCCGGCGCCAACCCGACACATTCGTTACATGGTCACGGCGCTGATGGGAATGTTCGCAGTCTCATTGCTGTTAACAATGATCCAGCTCAATATCGAGAGCTACAATGGTAAGTCCTTTCCCCTTCTGATCCTTCGACCTTCGACTGGGCCTGGCCCTGTGGTCCACAATACTCTACGCCACCCATCTCGGCGGCACCGGAAGCTCCGCTTCCCGGCCCTGAACTGGCCCAGCCGTCCGCTCCTACTGCTGCTGAGTCGTCAATAGCAGATACGACGCGCTCAAAGCCTAGAGCTCCCGACCACTGGGCTGAGCTGTGAGTTCATGCTGGGACATATTTTGGGGCTTGAGCGGCCTATTGAGATTTGAGGCTTACTCTTTTTTCTATTTTTTCTATCTCACGGTCTCCTAGGCAATCGAATTGTCGCCGTAAGGGTGTCCTGACAAGGATATCGGAGCTCTTCAAAGAGGCCGGAGCGGAGGAAACATACGAGGACCTCGTCGACAGGAGCTACATCCTCATCAACGGGGTGAACGCCTCGGAGACGGCTTTCCTGGAGACGAGTTTAGTTTAGTTTAGTTTTTTTTATATTTTTTTTAGAACAAAAAAACCGCAATCTGTCACCCAACTGTGCTTCTCGGCGAGTGCTTCCAATGTGAGGCATCGAGTCTCGTTCTTTTTTCAAAGCTGAGCCGGGGCCTGCCCTCTGTTCACGGTTCTATGGAATCAGCCGGCTGACCGGCTCCTTCGTAGTACAGTCCAACCGTTATTCATTGCGGTTAATCCTCCTCAACCGGTCTTTTTTGTTTGCCCAACCATGACTATCGATAGTTATTCCTGACCTGGCTGCGTTCCTCACCAGAGTGATCTCCTAACTTTGGCTGCAGCCTACAACTTGAACTTGGGAATCTAGCTTGGTTGAGGCCAGCCTCCAGCCTCAGCCAGCTGCCAGGGAGTAGGATTTCGAACGCGAGTCGCGATGCGTGCGGCGTGCGGCGTTTGGACTTGAGCTGCGGCGTTCGGTTGATCGGGCCGGCTCTTCTGGTCCGGGCGGCCGCCTTGCCCATGACCCATCGAAACAAAAAAAAAATTCCCATTTCAACCATTTTGCAAGCTACGTATCCCGAAGGCATGGCTGCCGGCCACAGTATCGATCCCAGAAGGGGAAGAATTCGATCTCAGCCCCGACGAGTACTCCTCCCCTCAAGGCAGACACACATCTGGAGTGCCAATCTTTCGGCCATCGATGGATCAGTTCCGGGATTTCTACACATTCTGCAAGAGAATTCAAAAGCACGGGCATGAAAGCCGGGATCGTCAAAGTCATTCCACGTGACGAATGGCTCGAGAAGCAGCCTGAAATCTCCGAGGCCCTCAAGAAAATCAAGATTGCCAATCCGATTCGACAAAAGCCGAAAATTAACGAACCTGGCGTCCTCCTCCAACAGGCCATGCCCCAGAAGGAGACCTACACCGTAGAAGAGTGGGCTTCTCTCTGTGCCGCAGAGAAGGAACGACTTCCCGATTTCGACAAGATCAAGATATGGGTGGAAGATCAGTACCCCTCCGGCTCAGCTCTTCCGAGTAGTCAAGACCGGAACCAAGACCAGAAGTGCGCCTGGATGGCGGAGCACCTCCCTTCCGATTGTGCGGATCCGGCGGGCTGGATTGCGTCGCTCTGCGAGGAGCTGGAGAACGGCTATTGGAATACTCTCCACCAAGGAATGAAGGGTTCCATTTACGGCGCCGATGTTCAAGTCACCCTATTCGACGCGAGTGTCGAGGAGTGGAACCTTACCAAGCTCGACTCAGTTCTGACGCGCATCCTGCGCAGGGTGGTCGACGATGGACGATGGACCGGTGTAGAAGAGGACAGCGAAACCATCGAGGGCATCGACACGCCCTACCTCTACTTCGGGTCTTGGGGGTCGACCTTCGCCTGGCACGTGGAGGACATGTGCCTGAGCTCCATCAATTACATCCACTCCGGCGCGCCTGAACAGTGGTACGGAGTTCCTCAAGGCAAAAGCAAACTCTACGAGGAAACCCTCAGAACCCTTATCCCAGAGGACGCAAAGGCGTGCAAAGAGTTCATTCGGCTCGGACGCTGCATCGTCAGACCCACACAACTCCCAGGAACCGAGCCTCTCAGCGTGGTCCAGTACGCCAACAATTTGAACCTCACTTTCCCTCAAGTTTATCACTCGGGCTTCAACTACGGTTACAGCTGCGCGGAGGCGGTCGGTTTCGCGCTTGATGACTGGGTCCAGCCTGCTATGAAGGCAGATTGGTGCCGGTGTGGGGACGAAGAACATCATTCGATCGACGTCCAACGTCTTTACAAGGATGCTATCGAGGCGGAAGACCGGGCTGCGGGGAAGGCGAGGGAGCGTGACGAAGACTAAAATAGAGACACAGCTGTGAATTGCCGTCCCAGCCTTGCCACCAGAGTGGTAGTAGCTGCTAGCGGCCAATGGCTCACCACCACTCACTGGTCAGTGGTTAGTGTGGAAGTGTAGGCTGTGGTTGGGAATTTACTTTTAAAATAAAACTGGTGAACTGTGAACAGTAAATCAGTGATCGTTAATGAATAATTATTGAAAGGTTTCGGGTTTATGCGCAGCATTGCAGGCCGGATCAATCGCGCTACATAGTACAATTTTCTCGCGTCTCCGCCGCGGCCCAACGGGACACCCGCGATTCCTTTTTTTTTTTTGCGGCCGTATGGATTTCTTCAAAAAGACTAAGTACTCATTAGAAATTAGCGTCAAAGACCGAAGTCGAAAAGAGAAGCCCCGCCGCAGCGGCCGCTAGGGAAGGACCACGAACTAAAGAAGAGAGAAACAGAAAGTGCAGGTGAAAGCAGGAAGTGAGAAGCACTGAAGTCTGAACTCACCAGGCTTTCGCGGAGCACACATCAGGCGCCACAACTGAAGACCTCAAGATTCGCATCGCCGCGCTGCAGCGCCTCCTCCACGAGGAGAGGCCTGCGCGCACGGAACTCATTCAAGCACAGGGTCTCGGTCAAGATTTCCAACGAGCTCGAGCGCTCGCGGAGGAACAAGGCAACACGTTTCGGATTCGAAGGGAGGTTTTCAATCTCCCTGCCGATCGGTACGACCGTCTCGCTGAGGAGCTTCTTCGTCTAAGGCCTGGTCAGGATCCTTTGCAAGTCTGGCGCCGCACACCGCATCTAGACCCCAACCAACCTGAACGTTGAGGGTGAGTGCCCGTTCTGAATACATTTTGTGATGTGCGTATAATGTATATTGATTTAAGCAGATCCCTGGCCCTGCCCCCACGTGGCCTGCCACTCCCACTGCGCTGATGCTGCCGCTTTGGGGGCCCATATGATGGGGTGTGGGGGGCCCTGCAGAGCAAGGGCAGCTAATTTGGAGGATTCTGACGAGGAGGAGGGTCCCGACCCGGTCCGAGCCGGTCCGGCTCCCAGGGCTCCCAATCCGATCCAAGCCGACCCGGCCCGGCCCCCGAGGCCGCCCGCCCCGCTCATCTCGAGTTTTTTTGGTTCGTCGTCTCGGCGATCAAGCTCACGGTGATTTGCTTTGCGGCGTTTTGGCTCGCCTCGGCCACCGCCGATTACATCTCTCACTATCGCCGGCACTATGCCGCTGCGGCCGACGAGGTTGCCGAGTGCAAGCTTTCCTACGAGAAGAACAACTGCGACAATCCCATTCCACACGCGCTGCTCTTTACTCTCCGACTGAATCCAACGCCTCCGCCCACTAGGTCCAGGTAAAGTATTATACATTGACTCAGCTGCGAATTTCGTTACACAGCCTGATATCTTGTCTTTTGCCACCTCTTCAACTCCATCCAGCCTACATGTCCTCATCCAACCCCACAACCTATCAACACAGCAGAAGCTGCCACCTCCGCGCCTATGCCTTCTCCCCGACACTCAACACCGCCCATCCCGGCGGCACCGGAAGCTCCGCTTCCCGGGCCTGAGGCCAAGCCGTCCGCTCCTACTGCTGCTGAGGCGTCAGTGGTAGAGACGAAGCGCTCAAAGCCAAGAGCTCCCGCCCACTGGGCTGAGCTGTGAGTACATGCTGGGACATATTTTTGGGGCTTGGGCGGACTGTTGACGCTTACTCTTTTTTCCATTCTTTCTATCTCACGGTCTCCTAGGCAATCGAATTGGCGCCGCAAGGGTGCCATGTCACGGATATCGGAGCTTTTCAGAGAGGCTGGAGCGGAGGGAACATACGAGGATTTGGTCGACAGGAGCTACATCCTGATCAACGGAATGAACCCCTCGGAGACGGCTTTCCTGGAGACGTTCAAGGTCGGTTCGGATCAGCACCCGACTCGGAGGGTGCTCGAGCGCTGCTGCCTTTTCGGCTGCGGCGAGTGCGGCGAACCGTTCAGCCGTACGGCGAATCTGGTTCGGTACTGGGAGATCCACCGCCGTCAGCTGATCGCGGACATCAGCGCTGGGAGCGACGAGACGATCGAGCTGAGCCGCTCTGCGGAATTTCAAGGGCTGGCAGTGGCACGAGCGGAGGCTGCCCGAGTTTCGAGTCCCCCCAGTTCTCGTGCAGTTGCGACGCGCGTGACTCAGGCCCTGGAGCGACGCGGGACCGGTTCCAACTCAAGAGCTGCTCCCGGCGCCAACCCGACACATTCGTTACATGGTCACGGCGCTGATGGGAATGTTCGCAGTCTCATTGCTGTTAACAATGATCCAGCTCAATATCGAGAGCTACAATGGTAAGTCCTTTCCCCTTCTGATCCTTCGACCTTCGACTGGGCCTGGCCCTGTGGTCCACAATACTCTACGCCACCCATCTCGGCGGCACCGGAAGCTCCGCTTCCCGGCCCTGAACTGGCCCAGCCGTCCGCTCCTACTGCTGCTGAGTCGTCAATAGCAGATACGACGCGCTCAAAGCCTAGAGCTCCCGACCACTGGGCTGAGCTGTGAGTTCATGCTGGGACATATTTTTGGGGCTTGAGCGGCCTATTGAGATTTGAGGCTTACTCTTTTTTCTATTTTTTCTATCTCACGGTCTCCTAGGCAATCGAATTGTCGCCGTAAGGGTGTCCTGACAAGGATATCGGAGCTCTTCAAAGAGGCCGGAGCGGAGGAAACATACGAGGACCTCGTCGACAGGAGCTACATCCTCATCAACGGGGTGAACGCCTCGGAGACGGCTTTCCTGGAGACGAGTTTAGTTTAGTTTAGTTTTTTTTATATTTTTTTTTTAGAAAAAAAAACCGCAATCTGTCACCCAACTGTGCTTCTCGGCGAGTGCTTCCAATGTGAGGCATCGAGTCTCGTTCTTTTTTCAAAGCTGAGCCGGGGCCTGCCCTCTGTTCACGGTTCTATGGAATCAGCCGGCTGACCGGCTCCTTCGTAGTACAGTCCAACCGTTATTCATTGCGGTTAATCCTCCTCAACCGGTCTTTTTTGTTTGCCCAACCATGACTATCGATAGTTATTCCTGACCTGGCTGCGTTCCTCACCAGAGTGATCTCCTAACTTTGGCTGCAGCCTACAACTTGAACTTGGGAATCTAGCTTGGTTGAGGCCAGCCTCCAGCCTCAGCCAGCTGCCAGGGAGTAGGATTTCGAACGCGAGTCGCGATGCGTGCGGCGTGCGGCGTTTGGACTTGAGCTGCGGCGTTCGGTTGATCGGGCCGGCTCTTCTGGTCCGGGCGGCCGCCTTGCCCATGACCCATCGAAACAAAAAAAAAATTCCCATTTCAACCATTTTGCAAGCTACGTATCCCGAAGGCATGGCTGCCGGCCACAGTATCGATCCCAGAAGGGGAAGAATTCGATCTCAGCCCCGACGAGTACTCCTCCCCTCAAGGCAGACACACATCTGGAGTGCCAATCTTTCGGCCATCGATGGATCAGTTCCGGGATTTCTACACATTCTACAAGAGAATTCAAAAGCACGGGCTAGGGCTGGCTTGCGGAGTAAAAGTGCGGAGTTTTACTCCGCAAGTGCGGAGTAATCGAATTTTTCTTGATTTGCGGAGTACTCCGCACCTTCATCGGGCGAAATGAGGTTTTGTGCGGAGTACTCCGTTACTCCGCACTTTTTCCGGCAAATTTTTCGGCTTACTCCGTACTCCGCACTTTTTTTGGCGGCCGGCGCGAGGTTACTCCGTACTCCGCAAATTTCGCTCCAAACCGGGCGCGGAGTACTCCGTCACTGCGGAGTATGTGCGGAGTAGTCCGAAAATCAATTGAAGATGGTTCCAGAACGGTTCCAGAACGGCACCGAAACGGCCGAAAAAGTCTCATTTCGAGACGGTGGCGCTTTTGCGGAGTAAATGCGGAGTAAGCGGAGTAACCAAATTTTTGGCTGATTTGACGGCCTTACTCCGTACTCCGCAAAATTTTACCTCATTTCACTGCGGAGTACTCCGTTGATTTTCAGCTCAAAAAAACGTCCTCCGCACATTTTGCGGAGTACGCTGCGGAGGAAGAATGCGGAGTAACTCGTGAAAATCTGCGGAATACTCCGCAATTTCGTGAAATGAGTTACTCCGCAAGCCAGCCCTAGCACGGGCATGAAAGCCGGGATCGTCAAAGTCATTCCACGTGACGAATGGCTCGAGAAGCAGCCTGAAATCTCCGAGGCCCTCAAGAAAATCAAGATTGCCAATCCGATTCGACAAAAGCCGAAAATTAACGAACCTGGCGTCCTCCTCCAACAGGCCATGCCCCAGAAGGAGACCTACACCGTAGAAGAGTGGGCTTCTCTCTGTGCCGCAGAGAAGGAACGACTTCCCGATTTCGACAAGATCAAGATATGGGTGGAAGATCAGTACCCCTCCGGCTCAGCTCTTCCGAGTAGTCAAGACCGGAACCAAGACCAGAAGTGCGCCTGGATGGCGGAGCACCTCCCTTCCGATTGTGCGGATCCGGCGGGCTGGATTGCGTCGCTCTGCGAGGAGCTGGAGAACGGCTATTGGAATACTCTCCACCAAGGAATGAAGGGTTCCATTTACGGCGCCGATGTTCAAGTCACCCTATTCGACGCGAGTGTCGAGGAGTGGAACCTTACCAAGCTCGACTCAGTTCTGACGCGCATCCTGCGCAGGGTGGTCGACGATGGACGATGGACCGGTGTAGAAGAGGACAGCGAAACCATCGAGGGCATCGACACGCCCTACCTCTACTTCGGGTCTTGGGGGTCGACCTTCGCCTGGCACGTGGAGGACATGTGCCTGAGCTCCATCAATTACATCCACTCCGGCGCGCCTGAACAGTGGTACGGAGTTCCTCAAGGCAAAAGCAAACTCTACGAGGAAACCCTCAGAACCCTTATCCCAGAGGACGCAAAGGCGTGCAAAGAGTTCATTCGGCTCGGACGCTGCATCGTCAGACCCACACAACTCCCAGGAACCGAGCCTCTCAGCGTGGTCCAGTACGCCAACAATTTGAACCTCACTTTCCCTCAAGTTTATCACTCGGGCTTCAACTACGGTTACAGCTGCGCGGAGGCGGTCGGTTTCGCGCTTGATGACTGGGTCCAGCCTGCTATGAAGGCAGATTGGTGCCGGTGTGGGGACGAAGAACATCATTCGATCGACGTCCAACGTCTTTACAAGGATGCTATCGAGGCGGAAGACCGGGCTGCGGGGAAGGCGAGGGAGCGTGACGAAGACTAAAATAGAGACACAGCTGTGAATTGCCGTCCCAAGCCTTGCCACCAGAGTGGTAGTAGCTGCTAGCGGCCAATGGCTCACCACCACTCACTGGTCAGTGGTTAGCGTGGAAGTGTAGGCTGTGGTTGGGAATTTACTTTTAAAATAAAACTGGTGAACTGTGAACAGTAAATCAGTGATCGTTAATGAATAATTATTGAAAGGTTTCGGGTTTATGCGCAGCATTGCAGGCGCGGATCAATCGCGCTACATAGTACAAATTTTCTCGCGTCTCCGCCGCGGCCCAACGGGACACCCGCGATTCCTTTTTTTTTTGCGGCCGTATGGATTTCTTCAAAAAGACTAAGTACTCATTAGAAATTAGCGTCAAAGACCGAAGTCGAAAAGAGAAGCCCCGCCGCAGCGGCCGCTAGGGAAGGACCACGAACTAAAGAAGAGAGAAACAGAAAGTGCAGGTGAAAGCAGGAAGTGAGAAGCACTGAAGTCTGAACTCACCAGGCTTTCGCGGAGCACACATCAGGCGCCACAACTGAAGACCTCAAGATTCGCATCGCCGCGCTGCAGCGCCTCCTCCACGAGGAGAGGCCTGCGCGCACGGAACTCATTCAAGCACAGGGTCTCGGTCAAGATTTCCAACGAGCTCGAGCGCTCGCGGAGGAACAAGGCAACACGTTCCGGATTCGAAGGGAGGTTTTCAATCTCCCTGCCGATCGGTACGACCGTCTCGCTGAGGAGCTTCTTGTCTAGGCCTGGTCAGGATCCTTTGCAAGTCTGGCGCCGCACACCGCATCTAGACCCCAACCAACCTGAACGTTGAGGGTGAGTGCCCGTTCTGAATACATTTTGTGATGTGCGTATAATGTATATTGATTTAAGCAGATCCCTGGCCCTGCCCCCACGTGGGCTGCCACTCCCACTGCGCTGATGCTGTTGCTTTGGGGGCCCATATGATGGGGTGTGGGGGGCCCTGCAGAGCAAGGGCAGCTAATTTGGAGGATTCTGACGAGGAGGAGGGTCCCGACCCGGTCCGAGCCGGTCCGGCTCCCAGGGCTCCCAATCCGATCCAAGCCGACCCGGCCCGGCCCCCGAGGCCGCCCGCCCCGCTCATCTCGAGTTTTTTTGGTTCGCCGTCTCGGCGATCAAGCTCACGGTGATTTGCTTTGCGGCGTTTTGGCTCGCCTCGGCCACCGCCGATTACATCTCTCACTATCGCCGGCACTATGCCGCTGCGGCCGACGAGGTTGCCGAGTGCAAGCTTTCCTACGAGAAGAACAACTGCGACAATCCCATTCCACACGCCCGGCAGGGCTGCCAGGCGGACGATATCTGCACTCGGCGCCGCCCGGCTCCTTTCCTTTTCCGCCCCGCTTTCATGGAGGCGATCGGCCTGGCTTAGAAGCTTCTCTTCTTGTGTTCAAGTTGGCTCGGCCCCTTCCCTTCTCTCTCTCTCTCTCTCTCTCTCTCTCTCTTCTCTCTCTCTCTCTCTCTCTCTCTCTCTCTCTCTCTCTCTCTCTCTCTCTCTCTCTCTCTCTCTCTCTCTCTCTCTCTCTCTCTCTCTCTCTCTCTCCTCTCTCTCTCTCTCTCTCTCTCTCTCTCTCTCTCTCTCTCTCTTTCTCTTTCTCTCTCTCTCTCTCTCTCTCTCTCTCTCTCTCTCTCTCTTTCCGTGAATGAAACTTTTCTTTGGCCCCACCGCCGATACGCCCCTTTCCACCAGACGGCAGACGCCCACATATTCCACAGCAAACAGAAGAGATCTACACGGCTCCAATCGACCCCACCATCAATCCCAACGTCTGTCTTTCGCACGTCATCAACCGCTCATCAATTCCACACAAAACAACAAGCGCATGCCGTTCCTCAATGTCCAGGTTAGCTGTTTCGAGACGGTGTGCGGCGCCAAACTTGCAAATGATGGTGATGCGAGGCATTCCTGAATCCTGATAATGTATTCCTGGGGTGTCAGTTGGGAGGCAATCTTGCGAGGCTGTAGTCTGTAGGGGAAATTTGAAATGTTCATTTAAAGAGAGCCTCACTGGCTTTCTAGAGTCAGCTTTCGAGTATTTTGGTTTTTGATTTTTTTTTTAAAAAAAAGGGCAGGAAAGGGGGGGGGGGAAGCGGTCCGGGAAGGGAGAGGGAAAAAAAGAAAAGAAAGGAGAAGAAGATGATAGCCTGCTCACTGCTGTTACTTCCTCGTTAGCGCCTATGCTAGGGTCTAGTCACATCATTATTGTCATCTCCGGGCCCGAAGCTGTAATCCTTGCCGGCTGTAGCATCAGACTTTGACCTGTCGCCGTCCGTGGACGTCCATCTTCGTCCTACGGCAGTGAATGCAATTGCATTAGTCTGGTCGGCTGTGGACGATGATCGGCGCTCTCCTGTCTTCAATCCCAGCGGGACCGTCGACGGATCCATCACGTAGTCCTTCAAAGCCTCCGAGCCGAGGAGTTTGGCGGGCATCGGACGGTAGGCGTGGTATCCCGGTGGCAATGGTTGGCGAGCGATTTGAGAGCTGCTGGCACCCAAACGCGACTCCGGACTCACGAGGGCTGAGTAGGATGTGGGATTGAGACTGGTGGCCGTGTCCCGACGTGAGGATCCCTGCCCATCGTCGGACTGGCGCAGAGCAAGCTGCCACCATTATGAAGGTGCTGAGCTTGACGAGGCGGCCACGCCCTCAGAGAGCGTATCGCCGGACCGGAGGGTGTCCACATCCGCGTGGAGGCTGGAGACCAGATCTCTGCAGCGGTTTTCTTGCCCTCCTGTGGCGATGAATTCAGTCAGCTCATTGAGGACCCGTGCGTAGTGCTCCGCCCCGACGCGGGACAGGGAGAAGCCAAGCTGTGTGACAGTCGGAGACGCGCTCAATCAGGACGCCACTCTGTAGATGGCCTCACAAACAACAGAAGACTGAGTGCGAGGAGAGGATGGCATTTGTGTGTCTCAATTGCGCAGGCAAATATGAGAGGCACGACTCGGCGTCAAGACTTTGTAGAAATTCAGACTTGTTCGTCTCTGCTACCTCGTCCCTCTATCGGCTTCTCTATCGCTCAATGAATGTGACGACTGACGCACCTCTCCTTTCTACGTACGAGTTACGACCCAAAATTGAGACGCTCGTTCCAGTATACGTTACTGAGTTCAGCCGGTACCCTCATGTCTTCAAAATCATGACCCCGGGGGGGAGGGGCGTGCTGAGGGTCTAGTCGTCTAGTTGCTGGGAAAACAGTGTTGCCTTGTTCTATTTTTTGGTTTCCAAATGAAAAATGCCCAGAGTCAAGCTTTTCGCAATGCACTGCAACTCCTTTTTCATCAATGCCGTTGATTACAATACAAGACTAAAAATCCACAAGCAATGTTGTACTTCATAACAGTGCATCCATCAACTTGCAGAAACCACGTGTCAGGCAAAGGGATCTTCACGGTTCGGACGTGGTAATTGGTACCACCGAGGCTGAAAATGTGGAGCAAAGCATCACATCTGACCCTTTTGACTTTTGTGGAGATAAATTTAACACAAAGGCAGAAACACATCTGGACCTTTTCCCATGGAATCATCACCACAACATGTCGAGATCGCTCACGATCTGAAAGAACTACCTTTTCATATTTTTCACGCAACAACCACTGTTGAACATTCACGGAAACTGAGTTTGGTGCTCCGTGCCCACCGGGAGGCGGAGGCCGGAGAGCCTGCGAGCGGCGCTGCAGTGGGCAGAGGGGACGCATCAGCCCGCCCTGGCTCAGGTCAACGTACTGACCCGGGCCTCCGAGACGGAGCGGGTCGCGGGGCTCGGCGCCGAGGACGAGGAGCCCGAGGACCAAATGAAACTAGCGATCACTTACTACTAACGAAGAGCAGTACGGGCGGGGAACAAGAACCCGATTCGGATCCGCCGCGTGACTGCAAGTGGTCGGACACGGAGTTCGAGCTCGTTAAGCACGGGCCGTCCGACCGAGGACGGCTCACTCGGGACGACAACCGGAACCTCTAATACGTTTGTCTTCATCCACGACAGAATCTTTCAACACTTTAGCGACCGTGCCCTCCGCACCTGGGCGGCTGGGCCTGGCCCACGACCATCCACGCTACGCAGCTCGGTGGGACAGCCGGACAGGCGTATCCGCGTTCAGGCCCTCAAGAGGCCCAGCCGTCAGCTTCTGCTGCTGCTGAGTCGTCAGCAACAGATATGACCGTGGCGCGTTCAAAGCCAAGCGCTCTCACCCAGTGGGTTAATCTGTAAGACTGTAAGTACATTCCAGGACATATTTTTGGGCTTGGGCGGACTAGTCAGGTTTACTCTTTCTTCCATTCTTTCCATCTCACGGTCTTGCAGGCAATCGAATTGAAGACGCAAGGGCGTCCTGATAAGAATATCCGAGCTCTTCAAAGAGGCCGGAGCGGGAGGAAATCTACGAGGAATTCGTCGACAAGTCCTATATCCTCATCAACGGGGTGAACCCCTCGGACAGGACTTCCATGGGGACATTCAAGGTCGGTTCGGATCAGCCTCCGAGGCTCCGACTCGGAGGGTGCTCGAGACCTGCTGTCGTTTGGGCTGCGGCGAGTGCGCGGAACCATTCAGCCGTATGGCGGATCTGGTTAGGCACTAGGCGATCCACCGCCGTGAGCCGATCGCGGACACGAGCGACGGGAGCGACAAGACGATCGAGCTCAAACGCTCGGCCGAATTTTGAGCCTTCGAGGGCTGGCATTAGTGGAGACTGCCCGAGCTCCCAGTCCTTCCGGTTCTCGTGCTCTTTCCACTCCCGCAACGCGGCCACTCGGGCCCTGCAGCGACTCGTGGGACCGGTTCCAGCTCAAGAACGGCTCCCGTCGCCAACCCGAAACATTCGTTATCACTGGTACTCAGTAGTTTGCTATAGCATACAGTATCATACTTTTCATATACTATCGATAGTATATGGCTATATGCCCCTCCGGCCTCCGACCAAGAAGTATACTATATACCAGCAGTATGTTTGGAAATGATTGGCATATTCCCCAGACTTTTAAGTTTGGGGTTATAGAGGGGGTTTTCTCACGGCCGTAAGGCTCATTCTCAAGTCTCAACAATTCCTTACTAACTATCCTCTCGTCTCTCTATCCGCTTTTTTCCCTCAATCAAAGTCATCTGCACTCGCGATCCGGAGTCCGGACACCCTGACGAAATGTGATGTTATTTCGTTGCATTCCCGTCCCTTTAGGTGCCGAATGTTGTGCTTGATTCGTTGGAGAGGGGGTTGGCATCGGTCGAGGTCGTTGCGCAACGATTTTTAATCCCGAGGAACACAACATCGGCGCGCCGCGCACACTTTTCCTCACACAACACAAATCGCAGAACACAAGTTTGAGGTACGGCACCATAGGCTTGTAGAAGAGGTGAATCTAAGGAGCAGTTTCATCCAACATCAAGGAGATGTTGTCCTGCTCTCGTTTCCCACGGTGGACACATCCACATTAAGGTAGATTTTTTTTTTCCCCATGATAATCATGTCTCCCCGACAAGGCCACCATAACCACGACACAAAAAATCCACCGCTGTTCGCAGATCACATCTTCACAGCTTCACACAGTCACACTTCACACATGCCCGATGTTCACACTTCAGTGATATATGCTCTCCACCATGGTCCATAGGGAGATTCAAGGTTCGGTGTGAGAAGCGGCAATGTGAGATAAGTGTGAGATAAATTGTCCCACTTCTCACGTTTTTGCGTGAGTGCCCCCTGGGGTCCGATGTGTGAGATGTGTGAGATGTGGTGGATGACGTCGATTTTCTCACTCAAAATCGAATATGTCACGACTTTTGGTGTGAGAACCGGTTCTCATAGTAAATGACCGATCGTGATATCACAAACGTGAGAAGTGGACAAAACATCTCACACTTTTTGGACTTCTCACGAACCTTGAATCTCCCTCATGCCTCCATGTACATTGGTTTAAGCGACCTTGGAGCAATTGAAGCGTGGCGCAGCCACCCTGATGTTGCGTTTGCCACCTCACACTTGCTCCGAGTTTCAACGTATAGCACAATTAGTACTAGCTACCAGTTACTACTTACTAGCTACTTCATTATTGATGATACCGTATATGTTAAAATTCACATATTAGTATATCACTTATTCACTATATGAAGATTTCAGACTTATCTGCTAGTCTGTATTTCTGCAGAAAACCAGCAAGAGTAAAGACTGATGGAATCATCATCGCCATAAGCCCCAAGTGATACTGACCGGCTTACCGCTCCTCTACGGCTCTACGCCTCTACCACATCTCATCTGAGTTCTGTCATCACACATATCACACGAGTCTGGGGAAGACTCTGGTCAAAGACCAGGTCACTATACTATAATGTGCTTCGAAACGCTGAGTGCAGAAATTAGAATTTAGATTAAGGAGAGACGAGAGACAACAATTAAAATGATCCGAAACAGAACGATCTTGGGGAAATATATAGCATTTACATCTTCACTAATAAGTAATAGCACATGAAATCGCAAAACGTCTACGTTATTGACTTCCTGACGATGAAGTGTTAAGGTTAACTTGATTAAATTAAAAATGATGTACCAATGATTTAGCGACTGCCTTAGTGCCTTTCCATGTGTTTCGCCAGCTAATTTTCTGGCCTCCACTACATATTCATCACTCATCACTCATCAGAAACCATGTTTGAAACTTGTTAGTCACTGTATCAACCATGGTGACAAACTCACAAATTTTAATCCTCACGATCTGTTCACGAGAAAGATCCCTGAAGTTGTGACTTGTGACGTGTGTACAATTGATTCGGATTCTAGTTCTCTCCAGAAACCCGGACTGTGTTGGAAAAATGACTAGGGGGTAGTCTCATCGTATCAGACAGTAAGGCAGACATGACATATGAGTGTGTGTCACGTGCGTCGAAAATAGACGCCAGTGACACAAAGAAATGTGTCTGCTATACTGTCTGATTCCAACTCCAAGGCATAGGAAAGCAGACACTTTGCAACCTTTGCCCCGAAATTCTTCGCACTCTTAATGGAGGTTGTAGAGCTGTCCTCCACGAGCACAGAAATGTAGTTTTCATTCCAAGTTGTGAAGCAAACGACCGCATACATGGTGATTGAAGAGGGCGCTTCTCAGTGAGAAAGAGGGAAAATCGCAACTTTGAGGTCAAACGTGGCCTATGAGGAAGTCAGTGGGAACTCAACAGAAACGCTTCAAACTTGGGCATTGTGCTGTTCACAGCCTTCCCTTTCGATCCATATAAATTTCGTGTTGAGAAATGCTACTTTTGTGATCGAGGTTGCACTGCTCTATGTACTGCTTACTCACGGAATCAGACGTCCTAACGGACGGCTGACGCGGTCACAGCGGCGGCTAATTTCTGCCACGTGGAAATTGGCTGCGGCTTGACACAACGCACACAGCACAAAGTCCGAGGACGTCTGATACGATGAGACTAACTAGGGGGGCCTTGTTGATTTTTGTCCGTTGAGCGACCAGCGTTGTTGCTCATCAGTGCGACATATTTTCCTTGGTTAATTTTCCTTGGTTAATTTGGCACTCAGGGTCTCACGTGATTTCACCACGTGATCACCAACCTCCACACTCTCATTTCTCTCGGCCGACAGTTTTCTGTTTCCCACACTTTCAAAGTCCGCTCCACTCGTTTTAGCCACACCTTTTTCTCCACATTGCTCCTGACTTGTAACCACGACCATCCCAGATTTCGCACCCCTTGGGTGCATTTTCCATCCTCACCACCGTCCGCACCCACACCGTCCGCAATCCACACACACTTTCTTCTGGCACATCATCGTCCGCAGTCTACAGTCTCACACACTACCATCACAGTCCGCAGCGCCAGCAGCGTCCGCATCATCGTCCGCATCACCGTCCGCAGTCATCAGCGCTTACAGAGCCAGAGACTCGGCAGCAGCAACCAGCAGCACATCAGTCCGTCTTCTCTCTCAGGGGCATAGGGGTACGTGAGCAGCTCGAGATTATCAACAGGGCTTAATTGCAGAGAGGAATGAACACAGATGCTCTCTTAAGTACATGAGGAATGGAGCAACATCGAAAGATAGGACGGTTAGGAAGTAGATGCTGAACTGGGTACGTTGCAACGGTCGAGCTACGAGGTGGAGCTGTAGTCGCTATGCGGCGGTTTCCAACAGACTGGCACGGCACACATGGCAAATCCCACGACCCACCACCGCCACGTGAGACGAAAACAGGCAGATACAACTACGCGATCTGTTTCACGTGACGTGAGCACCGTCCAATGGTCGGCAGACCGCAGACTATTGGACTGTTTAATTAGACTTCCAAACAGTAAACAGTCTAATGAGTAAAACTTAAAAGTGACATTTTTGGACTTAGACTTTCATATTTTTGGCCTTTTGGGCTTGGAGCCTTGGACTTGAATCTTGAACTTCGATTTTTTCGCAGCGAGGGCAAACTAAAAAGTAAAAGGCCGAAAAGTCTATAAAGTCCAACACTGCTGTGAAAATTTGAAGTGTTAGACTTGACACCTGTGAAAAACTTAAATTGGACAGTCAGACTTTTGTAGCTGACTGAAAGTTGAAATTGCGGCTGAGATTTACAAAAAAAGATATCGCGACCGGCCTGACCCTGACTGGGACAGCGGAATTCTCCATACTCTTGGACATTTACGGAATTCGGCAATTTGATATTCGTTGTTCCTCATCGACCATCGTACAACAATTATTATATCTGTTTATCTACATATGTCATATATGCCTAAGCCTAAGACCTGACTTGATTCCTGAATCCTGATGGCCAAAACTCAGAAGTACCCCCGAAATGTTAAAAGTTGCAATCAAGAACAATCGGGATGGACCATGGAGTCATGGACGATGGCCGATAGGTGATGACTCATGACTCATGACTGATGTGCAAAAGCTGCAAAACATTCTTCCAATTCCATTCACATTTGACCTCGCAAATTGTAGTCTCGTAGACCTGATCATTCGAACGTGCAGCGTGCTATTATAACATGCGCTGGAAATACGACGGGCCTCCAATCAGCAGCATCAGAGTGGCGCAAGGGTGGCTGCGCCACCCTTCAACTGCTTCTTGGGGGTTGTATTTTTCAAGAAAAACAGAAAGAATTTCCAGATGGTAAATCTTAAAACTTCGCAAAACCTCGTTTGATTGATTCATGATAAATGGTTCTCTATTCCCTGTGGACCTCGTATTTGCAGGTCGCCTCACCATTGACTGTACTGGTGTAGCTACCTACTACACTCCTGCAGACATGTAGAAGCCTAAGAGCTTCGCAGCATCAGGGTGGCTGCGCCACCCTTCAACTGCTCCGTGAATTGTGGAAGCCGTAAAGCATACTTCGAGTCGGTATCTATGTTGGCAAGAGTAATGTGCAATGACTTCAAAATGAAAGAAAGGCGTGATGTGTATAATGAATGCTTGTGAAAGTTAAGTACAAAGGGTATAAGGAAGGCGATAGTGTATGAGGAGACCGAAAGACTCTCGGCCGAGAGAGGAGTGAGTGATGAGAACCGTGAGAGAGAGGAAGATGTAAGATAGAGCTGATGGAACCCAGAAGCTTGAAGACCAATGTCTTGGGCAATCTGCGCTAAACCTATCGTGGGTGCGCGCAGTGGCTCGTCCGTCAGGGTCTGAGAGCCTAGCTTCGCTCCACGAAAAACAGGGACGTTGCCCCGACCTTCAACTTCGGCTGCATCTGAACTGATGAGTTCGTCCACCGTGGTGATGGGGTCGTTGCTGCCTTTTGCGAAGAGCGCTTTGCGATGAATAAGCATCGCAATCAAAGCTGGGGTGGGGTCCAGGATGAGATTTTCCGTCTTGAATGCGCCTCGCAAACGAGGGGTGATCGCTCGCTGGTCCAACCCGTTCCAACCCTTAAGAGTACTGATCGTCAAGACCAGGTTGAATTGACCCGGGGATGGTTGCTGAATTCGGATATCAGATGAAGTGAATCCCGCCCTAAGAATCATTGTCGGAGTCAAGTCATCCTCAGTTGATGTTCAAGCTTCAAGCTTCAAGACCCAGAACGGACGACTTACCCTAGGCTTCCTACCCTTAGGCCGGTGTGGTACAGAATCAGGATGAGCAACAGCCGCTGCACCCAGATCTCGGCGCCGTCTTCGGGGCCGGTCGCCTTCATCTTCTCGTTGATGTGTCGAGCCATCAGCTCCACCTCGAGCCGCGACCAGGGCTCGTCTTCGCTGCCCGGTCGACCTTTCGGCAGGTGGTGCTGTTCAATCATCGCCAATGCATGATGCATCACCCGCCGATATAATCCTTTCTCGCCTGTTCCATCAAAACGGAGCACCCGTGACAGTGCCTGTGCTACGTCAGCAGCTGAAGTGCGCCGCTGGATGTAAAGTCGAGCTGAATACCGAGAGACCGCCCGTGTCAAGTGTCAGTACAGATATCAATCATCAATTTTTATGGCAGGTGCTCGCTGGCCGCTGCTCACCATTCGCGATCATCGAAAAGGCCCAACACTTCACCGTCTTAATCGTGGGCTTTCCCACGCCGTTTGATGCGACGGTGTACT
Source organism: Tilletia indica (assembly GCA_001689995.1). Taxonomy (NCBI): domain Eukaryota; kingdom Fungi; phylum Basidiomycota; class Exobasidiomycetes; order Tilletiales; family Tilletiaceae; genus Tilletia; species Tilletia indica. The sequence continues at coordinate 28,713 of MAPW01000110.1, forward strand.
TCCGGCGGAACGACAAGTATGCCGTGGCCCTATGGATAAGAGCAGGGACATCCTCGAAGTCGAAAAAGTCGGAGGGAGTGGGGTACTGACGGTCGAACCTCTTCTGGCGATTTTGTTCTTGGTACCAAACCTCGTACCATTCTTGCGCGCTGAGTGAGAAGTCGATGAGGAATCGTTGTGTTGCTTCGGTGAATGTGGTTGTGTTGGCCCCCAACTCTTGGTCCTTGAGGACCTCGTTCAGAGCCGCTTGGCACTCCTCGTCGTCGTCACAGGCGAGCGCGCGCTGCCATGCTCCTGGCTTACGTTGGGCAGCAGCCTGGCGGCGATCTTCTACTGAGACGACTCGAGGCATCTTTCTTGGCAGTATTCGGGGTTGATCGTTGACGCTAGTGATTTGGTTGATGGTAAGAGACGGCTTTTGCAGTAGGACAAAGCGCATGTAGTGGTCAGTGACCTACCAGTGGATCATGATCTCAACAGCCGCTTTCGTAACACAGAACAGTCATTGGATCAGTCATTGGATCGGTCACATGCATATGCGAAAAGTACATTGCATCTTGGGTTCGATTCTATATACAGCCAGAACGAGCCTGAACAGTCTGGTAGGTTGACCAACGTGTGGTTGGCCATTGCTATTTGCTAGCACATTCTTACACTTTGAAACGATTGTCCCGGGTCGTTGTGGAAAGATTGAGAAGGAAAGTGAAGGCGAGGAAGAGGGCAGGAGAAGCCCGCAGCAAGGGAGAGCGAGAAAGGCTGTTGCGGACTTGCGGAGGGAGTGATATGGTCAGAGGCGGGAAGGACAATCACGTTGACGAAAACCTTGGCCATCTTGGAGTTGCGGGGAATCATCTCGACGACTCGACGAGCTGAATGGTGTGCTAAAAGAGGTCGCCGCACAGCGTCTCGACGCAAACACGATTGATGAAGGTGTAGAAGTCGATTCTCGATACCCTCAAGAGAAAGCCGAACTCGATGGACTTGACCTTGGTGGTGCCGTTGAAAAGAGCGAAAGGAACAGCCTTACCGACCTGAATGACACCGGTCACGACGCGGCCGACGCTGTGCCGATACCACCGATCTGGGAAACATCCTAAAGGAGGAGACGGACGGGCTGGTTGGGACTTGGGAGGGCAGGATGGAATCTCAGTGGCGGCAAACGGATGAGATCGACTCAGTGCTGGTGAGTACGAAGTCGATGGGGATATGCATGTCCTCACTCCTCGCCAAGCTGAAGAAATCATCGAAGCTGACCCCCAGTCGACGATACAAGCCCTCCTGCTCCGGCAAAACATGCGTTGACATGTCGATGATGCGCATGACGTAGACCGGCGACGGTATTGGCATCGGTTCGACGGTTTGCCGTTTTGACTGGTGAAGTAGGAACGGACAGCGATGTTGGCATCCCCGTATCTTTGTCTTGGTCTAGTCTTTGTACACGACCGTTATGGTTCGCTTTGAACTCACCTGACAGGGCCAGTATTTCATTTCGGAATGTACCTCGCTGTCCGCGAACGTCCGGCCGATCAGTCGCATGTAAGGATTCACTCCATCTCCGCCGTTTTGGCGGAGATTATCTCCGTGACCCCTCCCGGAGAAAAACTCCGCGGAGATTTTCTCCGCTGTGCCAAATCTCCGCGCCGCGGAGATGAGAAAAACTCCGCGGAGATCTCCTTTCCGCTATGTTGTACAGGGTAGGGAGATGCTTCGCCGCAGACCAGAAATGGCGGAGTCACGGAGTTGAGTTTCAAAATGTGCGTCTCCGCGGCATCTACGGCGTAACTCCGCGTCTCCGCTGAGCAACGAGAAACCCTGCCAAGACTCTCCAAGACGCCGAAGTCTTACGTGGTCTCTTCAATGGAATGGGGTCTCATATGAGTCTGGACTCATCTAGCGGGTCTCAAATGAGTATTCAAGTCTGAAAATTCAACAAAAGACCCATTACGTGCAAATTGGCCGCTGCGAACGCTTCCTACACCCGTTTACATTGTTTTTGAAACGTTTGACATGCATCAGAAGGTCATTCTGACAGATGAAGTTGATCGGCGGCGGAGACGCGGAGTTACGCCGTAGATGTCGCGGAGACGGGCGGAGACGGGGTAGGGAGACGTCTCAGCCTGGTGTCTAATCACAGCGGAGACGGAGATGCATCCAGAGGATGGCCCGTCAAGCGGAGATGTGGGGGAGCTCCGCCACATCTCCGCGACAACAGCGGAAAGGAGATCTCCGTCTCTGGAAAGGCCGCGGAGATGCCGCGGAGACAGCGGAAAGGAGATAATCTCCGCGGAGATCTCCGTGTGCATCCTTAGTCGCATGGCGTCGAGAACTGTGTTTTGGGGTCCGTACTTCTTAGAGATCTGGTTCAAATCTGGTTCTTGGCGGGCTTGGACCGTTGGACGCATCAGCGACGGACGTCTGCTCGGAGTCGACAATGTTGGGAGTCTCAGAGATGGACTGAGCGAACTTCATTTCGAGGCTGCTGCCGTCGAGGCGACCACCGGAGAGCATGGATGCAGCCGTTGAGGTTGAAGGGATTGTGGTGGTCAAAAAACATGAAGCGGGCAGTGTGCGAGCAACTGTTGCGATTTGCGGCGATGGCCGATCGGCCGATATACCACAAAAAAAAAAAAAAAAAAAAAAAAAAGGGAAAAAAAAACCAGTGCCTTTCGATTGAGATACCTTGCTCCCACCATAACAAACGCTCAAACTTGGACAATAAATGTAGAAACTAGTGCCCTCATTGCTCAGGAAGTTTCAGGTTGATCGGAGAAAAATTGAGGAAGTTTGTTCGAGCGATGTAGCGAATAGATTTACGGCCGTAACGAAAACCACCCCAATAACTCCATTACTCTAAAGAATATGGAGAATTTCACAAAATGTCCGGAAATTTGACGGAAAGTTACTATTTGCACGGGAAAAATGCATCAGACTTTAAGTCTGACCATGTGACTAAAGTCTAGACTTGCACATGGACTTTTGAAATCGAAAAATATTAGACTTTTGGTCCATGCCGACCACTGACTCACTGAGTCCACCGTCACAGCGTTGGCCTTGAGCAATTCCGCTGCGCAACTGTGCTTGATGTAAGGGGGACAATTGAAGTTGCCCCAAATGAGAGGGCAATTCTGGGAGCTCACTTTGTCGGAAGTTGCCCGTCTTGCCCTTACTTTCTGTGACCCCCCGCCGATGATGATGATGAGGGACCTTGTCGTACATATGTATGTCAAAGGGGGATACAGCGCGCGCGCGGATGGCAAACCATGGTTGTCTGGTTGGATTTTAGATTTCTTCGTCGGCGTCAAGACGAGCCACTTCGTCTGGATGGGCAACAGCGTAGACCTGCTCGATGGCAAGGTCGAAGGGGAAGGAACGTCCTCGCTTGCTTCCTCGGACAGGGGTGGTAGTGGTAGAGGCAGAAGCACTCCCTCGCAAATCTCCATCGGCCGCCCAGTCATCCTCCCCGACATCACCCTCAGCATCGGACTCTTCTCCTCCCGCGCGCTTGCGGAGTGCATTGGGTCCTCCCTGGGTAGTTGTTGATGAAGGAGAGGAAGATGCGCTTGGCTTGGTAGGAGATGCTGATACGCCGCCTGCTGAGTTTGGGATGGCGGGTAGGTCGAGGACTGCGCTGATGCCGATGGTGCGAATCTTCTCGCGCATCATCTTGAGTGCTGAGAGTGAGACTGTACCGGTGTTTGTGAGGACAAAGGAGTCGAAGGGGATCTGTGAAGAGGGGCCAAGCAGGCTTTAGTTACGCGTCCACTGTGAAATAGATGGAGTATATGCACTCACGATCACAGTCTGCCACTCGTCCAGCTTGGCAGGGTCAAGAAAGAGACGGTGCTGGAAGAGATCGGAGGTGACGGGCCCGTCTGTCTGGATGTTTACGAAGAAGCGTGGCCCTGGTTTCTCTTCGTGTGTGAGGTTGAGGCCGAGTGCGTGGATGGCGTGTGTGAGGATGGCCGATGGTTCTGAGGATGATGTGGGTGGAGAGGAGTGTGTGCTGTTGAATGCTGCGTCTGCTGCTGATCGGAGGGATGATTCTGGCTTGAGTTGTTGCTTGTCAGGTGTTGATGGAGGTGCAGCTCGTCTGTTGCGTAGTTTGATGGCCAGATATGGATGCATGGTGGTGTCCCATGTCTGTACGCCGAAGAGGGTTGGTCTGTTCTTGTTGCGGAAGGCAGCATACCCGCTGCGTTCGATCTTTGCTCCTCTTGGGATGTCTGATGAGAGAGTACCCCAGAAGCGTGCTGCTCGTTCGGTGGTGTCCCATACGAATCTGACGGTGGAGAGGCCTCCGATGTCGATGTCTGATCCTGTGGCGAACTCGTGGGTGAGCGGGAGTGTTGTTCCTCCAGAGGTAGACGAAGGCGGTGGCTGGACGAAGGAGTAGAGAGGGAGTGCGTGTCTGCTGAGTTCCTGGCGAGACTCGAGTGCCTGGAAGCGCATCACTTTGACGGTCTCATCACGTGCAGCATCAATCGAGCGACGGAGTGCAGCATGGAGTTGTTTTCCTAACGAAGAAGCAGAAGATGAGCAGCGCATTGTTTGCAGTGAGTGAGTGAGTGAGTGAGTGGTGGTCATCCGCATCATTGAATACTGCAGTACTGCTGACTCTATAAGAATTCTTATCTGTTATCTAATCTCTTCTCGGCCGACAGAATCTTCAGGAATATTCAGCAGCTTCTTCCATCTTCCTCGCCTCCATCACCACGACGATCATCATCATCACCTCAACTCAGCAGCAACGATGGCAGCACGCACAGCAGCAACAACACTCGCAGCAAGAATAGCAGCTTCCTCTTCTTCCTCTGCTTTACCACGCGCAAGAACAGCAGCACTAGCAACAACAACAACAACAGCACTCGCATCCTCCTCTTCTTCCCATCACAGACACTTCTCAGCTTCATCACTCCGTCAACAACAGCAATCACAAGACTCATCATCAAAATCAGAAGCAGACAACAAAGAAGGTCAACAAAAACAGAAGGATGACAAGTCAAAACAAGGCGGTGGTGGAGGAGGAGGCGGCGGCGGCGGCGGCGACGGCATCATTCGCTCACCCTTCCAAGCCTTTGTCGACACCCTCCGCACAGAACTACAGAAGTCAAGGGAGATGCAAGAAGGCATGACAGCCCTCCAAGGAGAAGTAGGAAAAGCACAAGACTCAGAAACCATGCGCGCCGCAAAGGAAGCATACGAACGAGCCCTCCTACGCGTCTCCCTGCAAGAAAACCCACGGTTACGCGCAGCTGCCGAACGACTCAAGAAGGACGGAGGCAAGATCAGCGATGCCGTCGCTGCCACTCTCAAACAGATGGAAGAGAGCGAACTCATCAAGGGTCTCAGCAATACCTCCTCATGGCTCGCCCGTCAACTCGCTGACTCAACCGCACCCATCCGACAGACGGAAGCATACCGCCACTTCTCAGAGACCATCCTCGAAGCTCTCGACGACGGCGCATCCTCCATCCGCATCTACGCGACCAGGGACGAAGACGCCAAGACACTCCGAGCACGCAAGAGGGCCATCCGTCTCGCCAAGATTGGAAGGTCCGCCCCGGCTGTTGAAGATGTCGAGGATGACAAGTACTGGGTCGAGCGCGATCGGATCAAGGCGATTCGAAGAGCCGAAGAGCTTGCCGAGGAGATGAAGGCTGCCGCAGAGTATGCGGCCAGTCAACAGACCGAGGAAGAGTCTACCACCACCACCACTGACGATGCGACTGGACAAGACGCTTCATCATCATCATCACCAGATGCACCTCCCTCCAAACCCGCACCAGCACCAGCCACAGTCGACGACGAAACACCCCTCGAGAAGGCTCCTCCACCACCATCACCCTCCGGATTCGCACTCAAAGATCCTCTCGTCGCTCGCGTAAACCACAGGGCAGGCTCAGCCCTCGTAGCCGTAGAAGGCTCGGCATCAGACGACAAACCTTCCACCTGGTCCCGCGTCAAGCAGTACACTCCCTTCCAGGACAAGATCGAGTCGTTCAAGGAGGCGTATGGCGAGTCCGAGAACCCGGTAGTAGAGCGTCTGCGCTCGTGGGGGGATGGGCTCAAGTCCTGGTTGTTCGACGAGAACGAGACGGCCGCTGCCATTCGGATGCTCCGTCGCATCGAGCCTTCGTTCACGCTCGACGAGTTCCAACGGCAGTTGAGGGAGTACATTGCGCCCGAACTGGTCGATGCCATGCACAGTGCGAACCGCGTCATCCTCAAGCAGTGGTGCAGCGAACGCACCTACTCGGTCATCTCCGCCCAAATCGAACCCATCCTCAAGGAGAAGGGCACCAAGATGCACGGAAACCTGCTCGACATCCGCTCCATAGACGTCGTCCAGGGCAAGCTACTCGACGACACGGAAGCGCTCGACACGGGTGGACAGGTGCCGGTCCTTGTCGTCAGATGGGAAACTACCGAGTTGCTCTACTTCACCAGCTCGAATCCGAAGAGGATTGCGGAACATCAGGCAGCCGAGGCTGCCAAGCGGAAGGCGAGGGCTGCCGCGAACAAGAAGGGCTCTGCTGAGGAGGCCGCTGTCAAGAAGGACGACACGACCAAGCCCTCCACCTCGAGTACCGACAAGTCTGGCGACGCAAGTGCCACCCCGACGGACGCCACTGCTACATCTCCCAAGGAAGTCGTCGTCAGTGGATCCAAGGACCGCGCCGACTCGTGTGTGTACGTCGCCGTGCTGCAGCGAGACGAGAAGGATACGGACAATGTCGTCACTGGTGGATGGAAGGTGCTTGAGGTATGTATTTCTGCTTACGTTGTCGAGGGAGGCGTGGGAATGAGGGATGTGATTGCTTATCTCTTCCACCTTTCCTTCAAACAGCTCATTCGACGGAGCGAAGGCGCGTTCTTGTGATGCTCCCGAAGGCAAGGCCAGGACGGACGATTCCGTTCTCGCGTGCGGACCTCTTCTCGCCGCCGATAGGCTACCTTCCAAACACCACATACGCCACAGCATCAAAAGAGATCTACACGGCTTCGATCTAGGAACCCACCACCCCTCCCCAGCTTCCTTTTCTTTTGCACCACATCAACCACTCATCAATGCCACACAAAAACAAGCGCAAACCATTCGTCCGATGCACAAGAGGGTAATAGGAAAGCGAGCGCAGAGGAGATATCCGTGGGAAGGTATGTTCTGAGCGTGCTAGTCGGATCCCCCGTTGCAGATGGAATATGAGCGGCTTTCCTCGTTGACACGTTGGGAGGAGGGAATAGGTATTTCGCGCTGTCGTTGCCCCGCTTACATCAGAACTTTTTGAGTGAGGAGATGCTGACCTTTCGCCTCTCGCAGAGGCCCCGTTGACCACTCTCCTCCTCCCTCTTTCTGTTCTGAACAGTGTGCGCCCCTACTCCAGCCCCCTTGTCACCCCAACACACACACACCACAACCCCTCCTTATTGGCGTTCCGCGATGCTAAACTTTCTACATCGCGGGCGTTGAAAGTGATGATTTTATCATTTGAGCGGGAAGATAGAACCCCTCCCCATTGTGGGAAGTCCAGCGGGATTTTGTCCTTCCTTCAATAACTTTATTACGGGATCTTTGGACTATTGAGTCTGCGACGGACATGCTGATGCCCTCTTCTCTGTCCCTTTTTCTCTTTCCTTTCAGTACCGCTGTACCTTCCTGCTATGGAACGGAAATCTTATTACTGTTCTCCTCGGCACTTGCGAGCCTCGCTGTTTGATCAAATCAGACAAACGCTACAGACGGGACAATGCATATTGCGAAGAAGGGAAAGCAAGAAAAGAGAGAGAGAAAAAGGGAAAGCTGTCACTCCAAAAAGAACATATAGAACCTCGTCCTACCCTCCACTCCAAGTCGCAACAGAGACTTGAGTCGTAAACAACACCGCGGGCTTTGACTGTGGAGTCGCGGGAGCTTGGCATAAGGGCTGGAGAAATGAGCCTGAGAGAGACAGAGGCATTGATATAAGGGCTGGGCTGGAACCGAGGATCCAAGATAAGCCGGAGCGATGCAAAGGGAAGGGAAGACTTGTCTCCCCTTTGCACATCGCTGCCCTAAGGACTGGGAGTGGCAGGTGGGATTGGAGGAAGGGCACTGTGATTGGGAAGCGGAATCGGGGGAAAATGAGAGTGCGGTCTATTCACTGTTCAGAGAAGACAGGGGAGGAGACGAGTCAGCGCGACACGGTAGCCTCTTAGCACGCGTCGTTCTCGCAAGGAGCAACCATAAGCAGGAACAGCTGTGAAAATGAAGGAAGGAAGAGGTAAGTGTAGCGTGCCTGCGGAGTATTCACGGATTACTACATTCGAATTGCTTGAAGCATCTTGAGTCGAGGACAGTGGACAATCAGTGTTGGCGATCGGGTACCCATCCGGGCACCGGGCTCGGGTAGAAAATTAGAAAAACTGTGAAAAAATGCTGTTTTTTTTTTTTTTTTTTTTTTTTGTTGTTGTTAATACTGACTGCCACCAACACGACAACATCAAGCAACAACAACAGCAATGAGCGCAAACAAGTCTTCTCATTTCTCCAAGCCGACCACTTTGAGGCCCAGCGACCTGTTCGGACCCCCAACGGCGCCAAAGCCCGCGGAAGTCTTGCCGCGCGCCGGAGAAAAACACGGCCGCGAGAGCTCTCCTTCCCCGGAGAAGAACGCCGCGATGCCGGACCAGTCTGCCCCGACCACACCTGTCAGGAAGGCAGGAAGTTCTACCAAGAAGCGGAACAACGCACCCCGCGCCAAGCTCCAGGTGACGGTACGGACATCGAGAAGATGGACCTTCAGGGCTGCCGCGTCCTGCTCAAGAGATGGACCTTCAGGGCTGCCGCGTCCTGCTCAAGACCGTCTTCGCCGAGCTCGAGGAAATGAGGAAGGAGCACAAAGCGCTCCTCAGCCTCATCGCCACGCCCTCGGCACAGCCCCAGCAACCTGAAGTCCTGAAGCGACCGAGCCGACCGCGGAGTCTGCTCCAGAGAACCGTTCGGGCCCCTTGGGACCCCCCGCGCCGGTATCGCCGAAGGCGAGCCCATCCCGGTCTCCCCACGTACGTACGCTGCCGTTGCAGACAGCCAGCGGGACGCCTGGGATCTGATCCGTCCGCGTGGTTGCCCCCAGAGCGGCCCTTTGAGCGGCACTGCAGCCCCACCCTCGGCCGATCAACTCGGTAACATCTACGACCTACGTCAAGGTGCATCGCACCCCTATCCGCAGGCTCCGTGGCGCCCTGCAGACGCTCTACACCCCCACCAGCGTGATCCTCGACTACACATTTCGTGCTCGAAAACACGCTCCAGGTTATCACCACAGTGAAGAGTCGTGCGCGCCTCGAGCGTGCCTTCCGCTCCGCCGGTGTTGAGGTCTACGAGAGCTATGACCCGCTCCGCCCTGTCTCCACGTCTGCCTCCGAGGACGAGAAATCCTACGCGTAGGACCGTTTCATTCGCGTTGTCGAAGGCGGGATTGCTCACGGTCGCTTAATGCGCCGTCATGCCGTGGTCGGGTTCTACGAAGAATGGCGGACGCGTGAGGAGGTGCGCCGCGCGGCGCTCCAGCAAGGAGGTGAACGCATGGCTCCAACTGCGGGTGCAGCGCCGGCTGACAAGACCATCTTGTCGCGAGATTCCCCTGTTGAGCAGGAGGACGCCTTACAATGCTAAAGGCACCTCTCCAGCTCATAGCTCTGCGCCTCATTTCAGTCAACGCTCGAGGTCTTCAGGCGCACAAGCTGCCACAATCCGCACTAAGCACTTGGCTCGATTTGGAAGCGGATCTCGTTTGTGTACAGGAGACACGGAACCTACGGCCGCACCTCTACGCATGCGAGCCGTCTTTCTGGGTGTCGTCGAGTCCGGTACACAAGTCTTCCAATGGTCGACGTCTGGACGGGCTGGCAGTATTCATTTCATCTCGCCTTCGCTCGAAGATCTGTTCTACCATCACTCGCGAGTTTTCCCTTTCTCTCACGCTCAAGAACGGTCTCCGCCTTGGGTTTCTCTATGCGCCTCCTCCCCTCGGCGTTGAGCACTTTCGAGCGGCGCTCACTGATCTGGGACGATGTGATGTGGTGATGGGGGACCTCAATGTCCAGCTGGGTGGTTGTATGGGTCTGTGGAATGTCGGCCGTGGCAGCGTTTTGATGCGATGGTGGAATGGGTTGGCCAGCAGCAGCTTTGACCGGGGCATCCATCTTCTTCACCTTCACACCCGACTCCAACTCCGCGCTGGGATCACGCCTTCGCTAGCCCAGAACTTGTAAAGTCCCCGGAGTGTCGACTGGAATATCACTCGGCCCCCTTCTCCACCGATCATGCTGTGCTCCGTCTCACACTGCCTGCCCCTGATGCAGAGGCTACTGCTCCGGCGCCAGCTGCTCTCGGTCTGCGCAGGCCCAACATCGCCAAGCTACGAGATCCAGCCATCGCCGATGACCTCCGCTGCGGCTACCGTGCATCTGCGCCGACCATCGATACCGCGCTCTTCATCGCCGAGTCTCAGGCCTCGAACGGACCTTTGTCGCACGAGACACTCAGACACTGCAAGCAATCGTTGACTTTGCGGACGAGGCGCTGCACCAGTCGGTTCTGGAGTGTGCTTTTGCTCAGTTGGGAACGTACAATGCATCAAAAGTTCGATCTCACTCAGACGCAGAACTCGCTCGCCTCACATCGGAAGCAAACGGCAGCAGTGTAGCTGCTTCGAGACTTTGGAAAAGGGTACAGAGGGGAAGCCACAGCGGCTAGAGGTCAGTGAGATAGGATTGGAGGCGGGGATGAGTCCTGCGGAGGAAGCAATGCAGCACTGGGGTGCGCAGTGGAACAGTGAAGGAGCGGGGTTGGAAGTACCGGAGGTGTTGGCGAGAAAAGAGTGTAGAATGGTGGATGTGGGGTCCTTGTCGTTGGCGGCGGAGTTTTCGGTAGCGGCGGTGTTGCGTGCGTTGAGCAAATACCCGAAGCACAAAAGTGGGGGTGAGGATGGGGACCATGTCGTCTTGCTGCATGCGTTGGCGGCGGACGGCCCGGCACCCGCAATGGATCGGCCGGTCTCCCCTTCCTTCCCTTCTTCGGCGTCTCTGCTTCTACCAACACCATCACCTCACCGCCTCCCTCGTCAAGCTCACTCGCAGCCGCTGAACCCGCGGGCAGCAGCGTTCGTGCCGGTGCGCGCGCGTCCGACGGCTGCGCCTCCCATCGCTCCCTTTCTGGGTCACCTGTCGCATCTCTTTCGGCTCGTGGCCGCGGCTGGCGTTACTCCTGCACACTGGGGAAGGGCACTTGTAAGGAAGGGCGTATGTTCCGCGCCTCCGCGTCCTCCGTCCGCCCTTACTCCGCCAAATTTCCTCCGCCGGTAGAAAAACTCCGCGGCTCGAAGGTGGGGCGGACGGAGGAGGCCGGAGGACTGCCTCCGTCAGATGAGCTGCGGACGGAGGAGAGCACATGAGATGAACCCGAGATGAGGTCGCGGACGGAGGACAGAGCGGGCCGAGATTTGGCGGAGTTCCGCCGGAGTTCCGCGCCTCCGCCGCATCCTCATCCGAGACCTGAAACTCCAAAGTTACATGGAGTCTCTTCAATTGAGTGAGTCTCAGACACCGAAGTCTCGGTTCTTTCATCACGTGACTGAAAGTCTCATGAGGTCTTGAGACTTCAGACCCCTCGTCAAATGTCTTTTTTCACCGAGATCAGCATATAACTCCGAAGTCTCAGACTCAGAACTGGGTCAGAAAGGTAAAAAGCGCGGAGGCGCGGAACTCCGCCGGAACTCCGCCGGAACTCCGCCGGATGTGGGCGGGCGGAGGAACCTCCGTGAGGACATTCCGTTCCGCCTCCGCGGAGGGAATGTCCGGCGCTTAGCAAAGATATGGCGGAGTTTTGCCGTGACGGATGACCGACGGTGGGGACGACTGTCTTGGGCGGACGGAATGTTCCGTTACATATATGGGGCGGAGTTTTCGCGGAGGTGGGCGGACGGAGGAAAACTCCGGCGGAGGTCCTCCGCGCCCTTCCTTAGGCACTTGTGCACCTGATCCCGAAACGTACTTCGGAGCCTGCTACGGCGGCCACCAGCCGCCCCATTGGCCTCTTGCCGATGTTTCGACGCTTGTTTGAGAGCATCTTTGCCAAGCGACTAGGTGCAGATCAGGTCTGGATGCGTCTCCACGTTGGACAAGCAGATTTTCGCAAGGGGTGGTCGTGCATGTCGCTCTGGTACTCAACCACGAGGCGGCTCACACGCGCAGAAACATCGCTATCTTTCTCGACTTTGCAAATGCCTTCCCATCAATCACTGCCATACTCGTTCTCCGCATTCTCTCCGCTCGTGGTGCGCCTCTTTCGGTTCAGCGTCGCTGTGGTAGTGGTGACTGGCGACTGCATATGTAGTGAGGCGGACATCTTGGAGGAGCTCTCGCTGTTCGACGGGTTTTTTAAGCTGGTAGTAAAAGAGGAGGACCCATTCACCAAGTAAGTATTGACATCACCACAATAGTATGTACAGGGTTGAGGTTGCTAACTTTCCCATTGATATTTTGCACTCCTAAGCACGATCAGACTCCACATGGAGTACTGCGAAAGTGGATTATTGGATGGATACACCAAGGATTATTGAGCACCAGAGATTTTTTAAGCGACCATATTTCAGGTGGCACCTCACGAAATTCTGCTTTTTGCAGCCCAAATGCTCAGCGCACTCGAGAGGCTTCATCGCCCGGCTGTCCACGCCGATGGTAAGCTCCTCTTCCAAGGAGCCGCGCTGTTGTACCGCGATATCAAACCAGCCAATGTTATAATCCTTGGCAACGCTTTCAAGCTCGGCGACGTTGGGATTGCTCGGACGCTGGAGGGGGTCGCTAGTATGAGGATTGGAACCCTGACATACCAGGCTCCGGAGACGCTCACAAAGTCGCCCCAGTGCGATGAACGTGCGGACGTTTTCCCGCTGAGAATGACCGACCGGCCAGTGTCGCCCAAGATCCAAGCGACGCCAACCTCCTTTTCAAATGATCGGGAATTGATCACCAAACGCCGTAATCGGCTTGGAGGCGATACTGTCACTGCCATCATGTGTCTGGACTCTTGGTTTGAAGAAGAACTTGGTGCTATTCCCTCCAATGTAGTGGACGATGAGCAGTAATATATTCTTGCTATCTTCTCCTTGTCGGCTGCGCTCTTTTCCCACTCACCGCCCGTTCGGGTACCCGTTTTCAGCCCAGTCGGGCACAAATCAAAAATTGGTCTCATCGGGCGGGCGCGGAAATTTCAATTTTCCCACGTTAACCGACACTACCCGCCCGAAGCCCGCCCAAAGCCAGGAATGTCCAACACTGATACCCATCATGTCAATGCTCAATTTATACGTACCACTCTGAGGGGTCTCCATATTCAATGGTCACTGGCCAGCGCCTTCTACTTCGCAACGTACCAATGTACTTTGCGGGACAGGTTCTTTCATTTATCACATTTTTGTCGGTTTTGTGGGTTTTGAAGGAGAGTCAACGGTCAAGAGGGCAAGAGGCATAAAGGAGCGAAGAGATCAGAGCAGGGAGAATGGAAGACGAAAGAAGTGAGAAGAGAAAAAAGGAAGAGAAAGGGAAAGGGCTCAGAGCTTCTTGAAGTAGGTGTCGATGGTGGTTTGTACTTTGTTTTGCCCCAGAGAAAATTTCACCTTGAGCGGTATTGTTGATGATCGTCAATTCGCCATGGCGTTGCGCACTTTGGTTCCAGAGAACTCGGCAAAGCCAGTCTTTTCATTGGCCCACTGCTCCAAATACGGGCAGCCTTCAGAGCCTCTCTGGGCTCTGGCTTTGACCTTTGGCTTTGGTTTCCTGTTTCCATTCCCCATGTCCAGAATGTCCTCCTCTGTTTCCTCTCTTGAGTGTCTACTGTCTAGCATTGCTGCCACAGTCTTATCTTCTGTGGGCGCAGGCTCTGTCACTCCCTCCTCAGGATGATTGAGCAGGAAATCAATCTGCATCCTTTATTCCTTTTAGTGTATCCTAGCGGGCTGATTCCATAGGGCCGTGAACAGAGGGCAGGCAACTGCTCAAATTTGAAAGGGGAACTAGCCTCGAGCTTTCGATCCCTCATATTGGAAGCATTCGCCGAGAAGCACAGTTGGGTCACAGCTCACAGATTGCCGAAAAAAAAAATGTTTGGTCTAGAGGAATACGAAAGGCCGACAACGGCGTGCAGTACAGTGCGTCAGTACTGCTTCTTCAAAAAGACTCGAAATAAAATCTAAGAACACAGTAATAAATACCGCGCGCTTGGACGGTTGGACCGCCAAAAAAATTGAACACGATACTGCGGGATGAATAAATCCTTCCAAGGTGCAGATAGGCTTCGGATTGTGGAATTGAAAGAAGGGAATCCCTCGCTGGCAGGATGAGCTCGGAGTGAACGTCAGCTGGAAGGGGACGGTCAACGCAAAGAGGGGGTGGGACAGTGGCGCTGAGTGGCTGAGCGAATAATGAGTAACGGTGGTTGAGCATCATTAAAGCAGAGAAATACCACGGTTGGGTGGTGGCGTCGGGCGGTTGGGCAAAAGAAGATGTTCATTGACGGTTGGGAAGCATTAAACCAGCGAAAGACCATGATTTGGCTGTGGCGTCGGTCAGTTGGGCCACTCATTCAGGCTCGGATATTAATTTTCCGACGGTTGGGCTGTTGGGCACGTTGTACTCAACACTTTGCGGTGGCACTTTACAACCATATTTTTTAAAAAAACTGGTTGGGCAGCAAATATTGCGCCACCTTTTACGGTTGGGCTTAGCAAAATTTGTAGTCGGCCTGATTTCCCCATGATTGGGCAGCTTTATCCGAAAATCTGCAGTAGGTACTGGAGCAGTGTCCCCGCATTTACAGCCAAAACCAGTGTCTGGGCATATGGTCAGTGCTGATGACCCGCTTTCGTCATCGCTCAGACGGCGTTTGAGGCGCTGGGTGGCGGAATGCTCGCCGGCGGTACTATGGCCCGTCTTGCTTGCCCCTCTGGTAGATGACTCCGCTTGAGCACCCTGGCGAGACTGAAGTTCTTTGGAGCTGCCGGTGCTCTTGCCGGTGCTCTTGACGGCGCTCTTGTGAGTGCTCTTGCGCTTGTTTTTCTTGCTGCTGGTCGCGAGATCCTCAAACTCAGATTCGCTCTCGTCGAACTCCGTAAGTTCGTTCTCGGCGGACCTCTCGTCGTCCGTCAACGCGGCATCCTTAGCCTTTCCTTTGCCTTTATCCACCTTTTGCTCGGCTGTCGTAGCGACGGGCTTGGAGGGTGCTGCGATGTCAGCCGAGCCCGCAGTAATGTCCTTGGAGGGTGTTGCGATGTCAGCCGAGCTGATGCGCGTGACCCCGCCGCTGCTTCGCGTCACGGCTGGTAGGGGAGGTAGTATGTCTCGTCGCGGGGTTCTCTTTGTCCATCATCCTCGTCAGAGCCCTGTCCTCCTCCTTCTTCTTCCTCTCCTTCTTCCTCCTCCTCCGCGTCATCAGCGCCCTTCGGGCTCGGCACCGTTGGATTACCTTGAGCCCCGGGCTCCCGCTTCGCCCTGGACACACTCTCGGCATAGCGAACGCCGGTGATGATGACGTCGGGTTCTGCCAACTTGAAAGAAACCTCCTCGAAGTCGGTGTCCTCTTCGTTGTCAGATGTGGATTCGATGTAGGCCTTCAAAGGAAGGGAATGAAGGGGTTCAGGACCAAGGCTCGCGAAAACCATTTGAAGCCAATTCAATCCCAAAGAGAACTACGCACTTTGGCTTGGTTATTGTCATTGCTGTCGCCATCACCCTCGCGGGCTGCTGTCGCTGCCAGATTTTGCAGACGGTAGCACGAATCGAGTGAAGCTCACCGTTTGACGAGTCGAAGGCATTTACGCGTCAACAGCCTCGGCCAAGGTTTGGACCACGCTTTCCGGATTATGCCTTTGGACGATCCCCATGAGCTCTGGTACAAGGGCAATCCCGTTGACAATCCTAAGCTGCGCTTGTATGATGTGGGATTGTGGTCCTGGTCCTGATTTCCCACCGGTTCCATTACAGCTCTCGAAGGGGATCGGCCCGTTGCAAGGGGGCGCCCGCGTTGGGATAGCCCAGAGGCACTGGCAGAAGGGCCCGCGCTGGAACTACAGTGCGGCATGTTTGCAGAATCCATCGGGGTGGAGTGAGACGATATGCTGCTGAGTGGGACAAATAGATGGATGGGTGTTTCTCTGAACCTCTGGTTCGGACATGGATAGCTGCCCTCCTCCAGCGTCTTGCTGCAGATCATATTGCGTTGAATGGTATTGCAGCTGAAAGGGTCTGTTCTGGTCTTGTGTGAGTGGAAATCCGCCTGAGATAAGACCCAGCATGGATTGACTGTTCAGGTTCTGGGGTCTGTGGTGTTTTGAACAGCCCTCGTCCACAGCCGGAAGACGCTCGATCTTGAGTCTTGGTTCATAATAGAAGCAATTTAATGACTTGGGCGACCCTGGGTTCTGTGGCAAGAATGACTAGCAATCAGCGAGGGAGATGCTGATCAGCTCATCCCTTCTTTCTAATGGCTTCTTCGCGTCAAAGGTTTGGCTGTGATGGAGTAAATAGTAAATTTTCGGAAAAAGATCTGAAAATGGAAAACATACTGTCCGCTGTAGGCTGTACATAAATATTTTTGGAATGGGCCGAAAACCGCAGTTGGTGCCTGGTGGCGAGATTACTAAATCTACAGAAGGGTCGAGAGTCGAGAAGCGAAGGGAACGTCGGCGATCAGAACAACCATCATCACACTCGCACAGACCACCATCACTCCACCAAATCATCAGTCACCACCATCGCCGGTCAATTCTCAGTCCATGGCTTCACTCGCTGCGTGCTCACCTTGTATCTGCCGGAAATGACAACCCGCAAATCGTCTCTCGATGGTGAGCATCTGCAGTATTGAAGTACAGTTCTCTGATCACGCCAAGACTGAACAGAAATCAACGGCCCTGTTCTTTGCCCTTCGCAGTCAAAGCAACCGGTCGGGTTCTGGGACGAGGCGGATTTGGAGTTTCAGATCTGGTGCAAGATCGGAAGACCTCCCAGTTTCTCGCTCGGAAGAGGGCCAACTTGGACGGATTGGACTCAGCAATGCGCAAAATGCTGTCGAGGGAGGCGGACATCTTGGAGGAGCTCTCGCTGTTCGACGGGTTTGTTAAGCTGGTAGTAAAAGAGGAGGACCCCTTCACCAAGTAAGTATTGACATCACCACAATAGTATGTACAGGGTTGAGGTTGCTAACTTTCTCATTGATACTTTGCACTCCTAAGCACGATCAGACTCCACATGGAGTACTGCGAAAGTGGATCATTGGATGGATACACCAAGGATTATTGAGCACCAGAGATTTTTTAAGCGACCATATTTCAGGTGGCACCTCGCGAAATTCTGCTTTTTGCAGCCCAAATGCTCACCGCACTCGCGAGGCTTCATCGCCCGGCTGTCCACGCCGATGGTAAGCTCCTCTTCCAAGGAGCCGCGCTGTTGTACCGCGATATCAAACCAGCCAATGTTATAATCCTTGGCAACGCTTTCAAGCTCGGCGACGTTGGGATTGCTCGGACGCTGGAGGGGGTCGCTAGTATGAGGATTGGAACCCTGACATACCAGGCTCCGGAGACGCTCACAAAGTCGCCCCAGTGCGATGAACGTGCGGACGTTTTCCCGCTGAGAATGACCGACCGGCCAGTGTCGCCCAAGATCCAAGCGACGCCAACCTCCTTTTCAAATGATCGGGAATTGATCACCAAGCGCCGTAATCGGCTTGGAGGCGATACTGTCACTGCCATCATGTGTCTGGACTCTTGGTTTGAAGAAGAACTTGGTGCTATTCCCTCCAATGTAGTGGACGATGAGCAGTAATATATTCTTGCTATCTTCTCCTTGTCGGCTGCGCTCTTTTCCCACTCACCGCCCGTTCGGGTACCCGTTTTCAGCCCAGTCGGGCACAAATCAAAAATTGGTCTCATCGGGCGGGCGCGGAAATTTCAATTTTCCCACGTTAACCGACACTACCCGCCCGAAGCCCGCCCAAAGCCAGGAATGTCCAACACTGATACCCATCATGTCAATGCTCAATTTATACGTACCACTCTGAGGGGTCTCCATATTCAATGGTCACTGGCCAGCGCCTTCTACTTCGCAACGTACCAATGTACTTTGCGGGACAGGTTCTTTCATTTATCACATTTTTGTCGGTTTTGTGGGTTTTGAAGGAGAGTCAACGGTCAAGAGGGCAAGAGGCATAAAGGAGCGAAGAGATCAGAGCAGGGAGAATGGAAGACGAAAGAAGTGAGAAGAGAAAAAAGGAAGAGAAAGGGAAAGGGCTCAGAGCTTCTTGAAGTAGGTGTCGATGGTGGTTTGTACTTTGTTTTGCCCCAGAGAAAATTTCACCTTGAGCGGTATTGTTGATGATCGTCAATTCGCCATGGCGTTGCGCACTTTGGTTCCAGAAAACTCGGCAAAGCCAGTCTTTTCATTGGCCCACTGCTCCAAATACGGGCAGCCTTCAGAGCCTCTCTGGGCTCTGGCTTTGACCTTTGGCTTTGGTTTCCTGTTTCCATTCCCCATGTCCAGAATGTCCTCCTCTGTTTCCTCCTCTTGAGTGTCTACTGTCTAGCATTGCTGCCACAGTCTTATCTTCTGTGGGCGCAGGCTCTGTCACTCCCTCCTCAGGATGATTGAGCAGGAAATCAATCTGCATCCTTTATTCCTTTTAGTGTATCCTAGCGGGCTGATTCCATAGGGCCGTGAACAGAGGGCAGGCAACTGCTCAAATTTGAAAGGGGAACTAGCCTCGAGCTTTCGATCCCTCATATTGGAAGCATTCGCCGAGAAGCACAGTTGGGTCACAGCTCACAGATTGCCGAAAAAAAAATGTTTGGTCTAGAGGAATACGAAAGGCCGACAACGGCGTGCAGTACAGTGCGTCAGTACTGCTTCTTCAAAAAGACTCGAAATAAAATCTAAGAACTACAGTAATAAATACCGCGCGCTTGGACGGTTGGACCGCCAAAAAAATTGAACACGATACTGCGGGATGAATAAATCCTTCCAAGGTGCAGATAGGCTTCGGATTGTGGAATTGAAAGAAGGGAATCCCTCGCTGGCAGGATGAGCTCGGAGTGAACGTCAGCTGGAAGGGGACGGTCAACGCAAAGAGGGGGTGGGACAGTGGCGCTGAGTGGCTGAGCGAATAATGAGTAACGGTGGTTGAGCATCATTAAAGCAGAGAAATACCACGGTTGGGTGGTGGCGTCGGGCGGTTGGGCAAAAGAAGATGTTCATTGACGGTTGGGAAGCATTAAACCAGCGAAAGACCATGATTTGGCTGTGGCGTCGGTCAGTTGGGCCACTCATTCAGGCTCGGATATTAATTTTCCGACGGTTGGGCTGTTGGGCACGTTGTACTCAACACTTTGCGGTGGCACTTTACAACCATATTTTTTAAAAAAACTGGTTGGGCAGCAAATATTGCGCCACCTTTTACGGTTGGGCTTAGCAAAATTTGTAGTCGGCCTGATTTCCCCATGATTGGGCAGCTTTATCCGAAAATCTGCAGTAGGTACTGGAGCAGTGTCCCCGCATTTACAGCCAAAACCAGTGTCTGGGCATATGGTCAGTGCTGATGACCCGCTTTCGTCATCGCTCAGACGGCGTTTGAGGCGCTGGGTGGCGGAATGCTCGCCGGCGGTACTATGGCCCGTCTTGCTTGCCCCTCTGGTAGATGACTCCGCTTGAGCACCCTGGCGAGACTGAAGTTCTTTGGAGCTGCCGGTGCTCTTGCCGGTGCTCTTGACGGCGCTCTTGTGAGTGCTCTTGCGCTTGTTTTCTTGCTGCTGGTCGCGAGATCCTCAAACTCAGATTCGCTCTCGTCGAACTCCGTAAGTTCGTTCTCGGCGGACCTCTCGTCGTCCGTCAACGCGGCATCCTTAGCCTTTCCTTTGCCTTTATCCACCTTTTGCTCGGCTGTCGTAGCGACGGGCTTGGAGGGTGCTGCGATGTCAGCCGAGCCCGCAGTAATGTCCTTGGAGGGTGTTGCGATGTCAGCCGAGCTGATGCGCGTGACCCCGCCGCTGCTTCGCGTCACGGCTGGTAGGGGAGGTAGTATGTCTCGTCGCGGGGTTCTCTTTGTCCATCATCCTCGTCAGAGCCCTGTCCTCCTCCTTCTTCTTCCTCTCCTTCTTCCTCCTCCTCCGCGTCATCAGCGCCCTTCGGGCTCGGCACCGTTGGATTACCTTGAGCCCCGGGCTCCCGCTTCGCCCTGGACACACTCTCGGCATAGCGAACGCCGGTGATGATGACGTCGGGTTCTGCCAACTTGAAAGAAACCTCCTCGAAGTCGGTGTCCTCTTCGTTGTCAGATGTGGATTCGATGTAGGCCTTCAAAGGAAGGGAATGAAGGGGTTCAGGACCAAGGCTCGCGAAAACCATTTGAAGCCAATTCAATCCCAAAGAGAACTACGCACTTTGGCTTGGTTATTGTCATTGCTGTCGCCATCACCCTCGCGGGCTGCTGTCGCTGCCAGATTTTGCAGACGGTAGCACGAATCGAGTGAAGCTCACCGTTTGACGAGTCGAAGGCATTTACGCGTCAACAGCCTCGGCCAAGGTTTGGACCACGCTTTCCGGATTATGCCTTTGGACGATCCCCATGAGCTCTGGTACAAGGGCAATCCCGTTGACAATCCTAAGCTGCGCTTGTATGATGTGGGATTGTGGTCCTGGTCCTGATTTCCCACCGGTTCCATTACAGCTCTCGAAGGGGATCGGCCCGTTGCAAGGGGGCGCCCGCGTTGGGATAGCCCAGAGGCACTGGCAGAAGGGCCCGCGCTGGAACTACAGTGCGGCATGTTTGCAGAATCCATCGGGGTGGAGTGAGACGATATGCTGCTGAGTGGGACAAATAGATGGATGGGTGTTTCTCTGAACCTCTGGTTCGGACATGGATAGCTGCCCTCCTCCAGCGTCTTGCTGCAGATCATATTGCGTTGAATGGTATTGCAGCTGAAAGGGTCTGTTCTGGTCTTGTGTGAGTGGAAATCCGCCTGAGATAAGACCCAGCATGGATTGACTGTTCAGGTTCTGGGGTCTGTGGTGTTTTGAACAGCCCTCGTCCACAGCCGGAAGACGCTCGATCTTGAGTCTTGGTTCATAATAGAAGCAATTTAATGACTTGGGCGACCCTGGGTTCTGTGGCAAGAATGACTAGCAATCAGCGAGGGAGATGCTGATCAGCTCATCCCTTCTTTCTAATGGCTTCTTCGCGTCAAAGGTTTGGCTGTGATGGAGTAAATAGTAAATTTTCGGAAAAAGATCTGAAAATGGAAAACATACTGTCCGCTGTAGGCTGTACATAAATATTTTTGGAATGGGCCGAAAACCGCAGTTGGTGCCTGGTGGCGAGATTACTAAATCTACAGAAGGGTCGAGAGTCGAGAAGCGAAGGGAACGTCGGCGATCAGAACAACCATCATCACACTCGCACAGACCACCATCACTCCACCAAATCACCAGTCACCACCATCGCCGGTCAATTCTCAGTCCATGGCTTCACTCGCTGCGTGCTCACCTTGTATCTGCCGGAAATGACAACCCGCAAATCGTCTCTCGATGGTGAGCATCTGCAGTATTGAAGTACAGTTCTCTGATCACGCCAAGACTGAACAGAAATCAACGGCCCTGTTCTTTGCCCTTCGCAGTCAAAGCAACCGGTCGGGTTCTGGGACGAGGCGGATTTGGAGTTTCAGATCTGGTGCAAGATCGGAAGACCTCCCAGTTTCTCGCTCGGAAGAGGGCCAACTTGGACGGATTGGACTCAGCAATGCGCAAAATGCTGTCGAGGGAGGCGGACATCTTGGAGGAGCTCTCGCTGTTCGACGGGTTTGTTAAGCTGGTAGTAAAAGAGGAGGACCCCTTCACCAAGTAAGTATTGACATCACCACAATAGTATGTACAGGGTTGAGGTTGCTAACTTTCTCATTGATACTTTGCACTCCTAAGCACGATCAGACTCCACATGGAGTACTGCGAAAGTGGATCATTGGATGGATACACCAAGGATTATTGAGCACCAGAGATTTTTTAAGCGACCATATTTCAGGTGGCACCTCGCGAAATTCTGCTTTTTGCAGCCCAAATGCTCACCGCACTCGCGAGGCTTCATCGCCCGGCTGTCCACGCCGATGGTAAGCTCCTCTTCCAAGGAGCCGCGCTGTTGTACCGCGATATCAAACCAGCCAATGTTATAATCCTTGGCAACGCTTTCAAGCTCGGCGACGTTGGGATTGCTCGGACGCTGGAGGGGGTCGCTAGTATGAGGATTGGAACCCTGACATACCAGGCTCCGGAGACGCTCACAAAGTCGCCCCAGTGCGATGAACGTGCGGACGTTTTCCCGCTGAGAATGACCGACCGGCCAGTGTCGCCCAAGATCCAAGCGACGCCAACCTCCTTTTCAAATGATCGGGAATTGATCACCAAGCGCCGTAATCGGCTTGGAGGCGATACTGTCACTGCCATCATGTGTCTGGACTCTTGGTTTGAAGAAGAACTTGGTGCTATTCCCTCCAATGTAGTGGACGATGAGCAGTAATATATTCTTGCTATCTTCTCCTTGTCGGCTGCGCTCTTTTCCCACTCACCGCCCGTTCGGGTACCCGTTTTCAGCCCAGTCGGGCACAAATCAAAAATTGGTCTCATCGGGCGGGCGCGGAAATTTCAATTTTCCCACGTTAACCGACACTACCCGCCCGAAGCCCGCCCAAAGCCAGGAATGTCCAACACTGATACCCATCATGTCAATGCTCAATTTATACGTACCACTCTGAGGGGTCTCCATATTCAATGGTCACTGGCCAGCGCCTTCTACTTCGCAACGTACCAATGTACTTTGCGGGACAGGTTCTTTCATTTATCACATTTTTGTCGGTTTTGTGGGTTTTGAAGGAGAGTCAACGGTCAAGAGGGCAAGAGGCATAAAGGAGCGAAGAGATCAGAGCAGGGAGAATGGAAGACGAAAGAAGTGAGAAGAGAAAAAAGGAAGAGAAAGGGAAAGGGCTCAGAGCTTCTTGAAGTAGGTGTCGATGGTGGTTTGTACTTTGTTTTGCCCCAGAGAAAATTTCACCTTGAGCGGTATTGTTGATGATCGTCAATTCGCCATGGCGTTGCGCACTTTGGTTCCAGAAAACTCGGCAAAGCCAGTCTTTTCATTGGCCCACTGCTCCAAATACGGGCAGCCTTCAGAGCCTCTCTGGGCTCTGGCTTTGACCTTTGGCTTTGGTTTCCTGTTTCCATTCCCCATGTCCAGAATGTCCTCCTCTGTTTCCTCCTCTTGAGTGTCTACTGTCTAGCATTGCTGCCACAGTCTTATCTTCTGTGGGCGCAGGCTCTGTCACTCCCTCCTCAGGATGATTGAGCAGGAAATCAATCTGCATCCTTTATTCCTTTTAGTGTATCCTAGCGGGCTGATTCCATAGGGCCGTGAACAGAGGGCAGGCAACTGCTCAAATTTGAAAGGGGAACTAGCCTCGAGCTTTCGATCCCTCATATTGGAAGCATTCGCCGAGAAGCACAGTTGGGTCACAGCTCACAGATTGCCGAAAAAAAAAATGTTTGGTCTAGAGGAATACGAAAGGCCGACAACGGCGTGCAGTACAGTGCGTCAGTACTGCTTCTTCAAAAAGACTCGAAATAAAATCTAAGAACTACAGTAATAAATACCGCGCGCTTGGACGGTTGGACCGCCAAAAAAATTGAACACGATACTGCGGGATGAATAAATCCTTCCAAGGTGCAGATAGGCTTCGGATTGTGGAATTGAAAGAAGGGAATCCCTCGCTGGCAGGATGAGCTCGGAGTGAACGTCAGCTGGAAGGGGACGGTCAACGCAAAGAGGGGGTGGGACAGTGGCGCTGAGTGGCTGAGCGAATAATGAGTAACGGTGGTTGAGCATCATTAAAGCAGAGAAATACCACGGTTGGGTGGTGGCGTCGGGCGGTTGGGCAAAAGAAGATGTTCATTGACGGTTGGGAAGCATTAAACCAGCGAAAGACCATGATTTGGCTGTGGCGTCGGTCAGTTGGGCCACTCATTCAGGCTCGGATATTAATTTTCCGACGGTTGGGCTGTTGGGCACGTTGTACTCAACACTTTGCGGTGGCACTTTACAACCATATTTTTTAAAAAAACTGGTTGGGCAGCAAATATTGCGCCACCTTTTACGGTTGGGCTTAGCAAAATTTGTAGTCGGCCTGATTTCCCCATGGTTGGGCAGCTTTATCCGAAAATCTGCAGTAGGTACTGGAGCAGTGTCCCCGCATTTACAGCCAAAACCAGTGTCTGGGCATATGGTCAGTGCTGATGACCCGCTTTCGTCATCGCTCAGACGGCGTTTGAGGCGCTGGGTGGCGGAATGCTCGCCGGCGGTACTATGGCCCGTCTTGCTTGCCCCTCTGGTAGATGACTCCGCTTGAGCACCCTGGCGAGACTGAAGTTCTTTGGAGCTGCCGGTGCTCTTGCCGGTGCTCTTGACGGCGCTCTTGTGAGTGCTCTTGCGCTTGTTCTTCTTGCTGCTGGTCGCGAGATCCTCAAACTCAGATTCGCTCTCGTCGAACTCCGTAAGTTCGTTCTCGGCGGACCTCTCGTCGTCCGTCAACGCGGCATCCTTAGCCTTTCCTTTGCCTTTATCCACCTTTTGCTCGGCTGTCGTAGCGACGGGCTTGGAGGGTGCTGCGATGTCAGCCGAGCCCGCAGTAATGTCCTTGGAGGGTGTTGCGATGTCAGCCGAGCTGATGCGCGTGACCCCGCCGCTGCTTCGCGTCACGGCTGGTAGGGGAGGTAGTATGTCTCGTCGCGGGGGTTCTCTTTGTCCATCATCCTCGTCAGAGCCCTGTCCTCCTCCTTCTTCTTCCTCTCCTTCTTCCTCCTCCTCCGCGTCATCAGCGCCCTTCGGGCTCGGCACCGTTGGATTACCTTGAGCCCCGGGCTCCCGCTTCGCCCTGGACACACTCTCGGCATAGCGAACGCCGGTGATGATGACGTCGGGTTCTGCCAACTTGAAAGAAACCTCCTCGAAGTCGGTGTCCTCTTCGTTGTCAGATGTGGATTCGATGTAGGCCTGCAAAGGAAGGGAATGAAGGGGTTCAGGACCAAGGCTTGCGAAAACCATTTGAAGCCAATTCAATCCCAAAGAGAACTACGCACTTTGGCTTGGTTATTGTCATTGCTGTCGCCATCACCCTCGCGGGCTGCTGTCGCTGCCAGATTTTGCAGACGGTAGCACGAATCGAGTGAAGCTCACCGTTTGACGAGTCGAAGGCATTTACGCGTCAACAGCCTCGGCCAAGGTTTGGACCACGCTTTCCGGATTATGCCTTTGGACGATCCCCATGAGCTCTGGTACAAGGGCAATCCCGTTGACAATCCTAAGCTGCGCTTGTATGATGTGGGATTGTGGTCCTGGTCCTGATTTCCCACCGGTTCCATTACAGCTCTCGAAGGGGATCGGCCCGTTGCAAGGGGGCGCCCGCGTTGGGATAGCCCAGAGGCACTGGCAGAAGGGCCCGCGCTGGAACTACAGTGCGGCATGTTTGCAGAATCCATCGGGGTGGAGTGAGACGATATGCTGCTGAGTGGGACAAATAGATGGATGGGTGTTTCTCTGAACCTCTGGTTCGGACATGGATAGCTGCCCTCCTCCAGCGTCTTGCTGCAGATCATATTGCGTTGAATGGTATTGCAGCTGAAAGGGTCTGTTCTGGTCTTGTGTGAGTGGAAATCCGCCTGAGATAAGACCCAGCATGGATTGACTGTTGAGGTTCTCCGTCTTCATCCGAAGATTCTTCTAAGTTAGCTGCCATCGCCCTGCAAGCGCGGCCACAGCCCACCATATGGGCGGCCAAAGCCGCAGCATTGGCGCAGTGAGAGCGGCAGCCCGCGTGGGGGCGGTGCCAAGGATCTACTTAAATTAATACCATACACAGAATGCATATAAAAAGCCTGACACTCACCCTCAACGTCCAGGTTGGCTGCGGTCGCGAGGCGGTGGGCGGCGCCGGACTTGCAGACGATGGTGATGCGAGCCATTGTTGAATTTTGTTGAGAATGTGTGTGAGTTGAGAGGCGATCTTGGGAGGTTGCAGAGGAGATTTGAAGTGCTTAAGGGAGGGGGGGACAGCCTCAGGGACATTCACCTCTTCTTATATAACACAAATGTATTCAGATTCTCTCACTTCTCCCAGCATCGAGCCTGGCTGTGATCTGCACAGACGCAGGCCACAAGGCATGTCCAGGAGGCATGTTGGTGTTGCTCTCTCTGGACACGAAGGAATGTCAGTGCGGGATCTGTGACGATCTTCCGGAAAAATTTAGAGTTCTGAGTTAAGGTTAAGAATCCTGTACCACTAATTAATTGGAAGTAGAGGTCTATTTGCTGATCCTTCTTCCGATCTATAAGCGAGCAGAACACTGGAAAGGTACCCAACGGCCGCCCGCCCACGCAGCCAGGCACCTTTCTCCTTGTCCCTTTGTTTGTAGTAGTACACAACGAAGCAATCCACCCATCAGAGCCTCTCTGGGCTCTGGCTTTGACCTTTGGCTTTGGTTTCCTGTTTCCATTCCCCATGTCCAGAATGTCCTCCTCTGTGACGGAGCTGGGTCGGAGGTTGCTACGGGACTGACGGGGTCCGGGACGGGCTGAGTCGTGAGGGTCATGAGGGCGATATTTGTTCGAGAACAAGAGATCGGGGCGAGGATCTCACGGTCTACTGAGGAGGAAAGAACTTGACAGCTATCACCACTTGTAACAGACACACACCACAGAATCACAGACAGCAGCTTTCATTCTCGTTTTCTACTCAAAAAGTTCGTGCTGCCACACTTGGTAGCTTTGCGCCTTGTCATCGAGCGCGGCCGCTCATCGACGGGTAAGTGACGACGCGTCAACAAGGACGACCAGTCGTGGCGACTGATCGTCAATATTCTTCCCTTCCCGCCAGCATCATGACAAGCCATTCTCTGCAGGCGATTACGCCTATGAGTATGGCAACTACTACTCCGGCGACTGCTCAACAACTCCCAGCAACTGCTTCTCTCGCACAAGAAGCCGCCGTTGCCACTGCTGATGCGCAGCTTCTACGTCTCGAGGAGCTGGAACGGCAGTTCGGTATCGAGAAGAGTAGTCAGACCGATGCCATGTCGATTGAAGATCGTATGCGGCGGATCAAACAGCTCAAGGAGGAGCAGAAGCTGGAGGACAAGATACGCCGGAGGAGGAGACGGAATGTGAGGGACTTCGAGCGATCCATCCAATTGACGGAGGAATCAGCAATTGGACCAAGCGACTCGGCCAGCGCTCGAGGTTCACAGATCACCTCAAGCTCCAGCCGAGAAAGGATCACCAAGCTCGAAGACGACATCACGACGGTCAAAGGAGATGTATCTATGGTCAGAAACGATATCGCGGCAATGACCGGTACCCTCAAGGAGATGTTCGACGGTATCAAAGGGCTGGGTTCTGGCACTCAACAAGCACAGACAACAGAACCGTCTGCGGTCTTTTCTCAGACTCATTCGACACCCCCCTTCACGACTGCCGCAAACATCCCACGTCCCTCAGTAACATTTGCTTCGGACGTCCGGATGTCAACTCCAACACCGCAGGTTACCACCACTGCCATACCGATAACTCCTTATCGTCCAACGACTATCCGAAGTCCGATCGAGGCCGTCTCCATGTTTACAACCACTCAACAGAGACCTTCTCAAGTACTCCCGCACTTTCAGACACCCTATCAAGCAGTCGATCGTCAAAGGGCTTCGGTCGGGAGTCAGTTCGGTGGAGGAGGAGGTTTAGGGCCAACTAGCTTCATTCAAGGAACACCTTGGCCAAGACAGATGATGGGAGGACATGGAGTAGGAGAGAACGGTGGACCAAGTGGTCCAAGTGGAGGACCCAGTGGTGGACCAGGAGGTGGTGGACCGGGAGGTGGAGGACCAGGCGGAGGCAGACCAGGCGGAGGAGGACCAGGAGGTCCCGGGGGAGGAAACGGTCCCGTCGGAGGATCGACAGGGGGATTTGAAGGAGAAGGGGCAGGTCGATTCAATGGTGGCGGAAACGGTGGAGGCGGCGGAGGAGGAGGTCAACCTCCAGAGCCGGGACCATCCGGTTGGCAAACCCCAACTCCCTGGGACCCATACAGGAAACCACCCAGTGTCCCTAAGCAAGCAGAGCTCGGAGAGTTCGACCCTTCCGCTCGTAAACCGCTAGCATACTGGATGCATGTGGAACGCTTTCGGAAGAAGGGTCTTTACAGCGACGGCGCTATTCTGGGGATTATAGGGACTTGCATGAAGGGATTGGCCAAAGATTGGTGGGATACTCTATGGCCGAACCTAACACCTGGGAGGAGTGGAGAACATGCTTCTTCAGGAGATGGACAAAAGATCCGTCCTCTTCTGCTGACGAGATGATGGCTCGAAGTTCAAGCCCAAGGACGAGCAGCTAGCCGCCTACTTGTACGACAAGTATTGGCTCATCGGAATGGAGAGTATCTCGCGCATCATTCAAGCACAAATGGAGCTTCCATACATTGTTTTCCCTACCGAGGTCGCCCAAATCCTGAATCAACGAACGGTCGGCGAGCTACTTGGATTTGCTCACAATGGTCTACCGAATTCTTGGCGAGTTCGAACCTTGGGCGTCATGGAGCGATCAGTCTCCTGGGAAGACTATGTGCAACGAATGGTCAAACGCGAGCCTTACATCCGAGAGGAGCTCTCGACGCCCTACTACGAGAAGGCAGAAACGGACAAGAGCGGTGATAGTCAACCACGCCGGACTTGGACGAGATTCCGCAAGGAATATTCTTCTCGAGCAACAAGGTCAAGCCCAGAGACTTCAACGCCAGCTCGGAAGTCTAACAAGGCAATGAATCCGCCACAGGTCAAGAGTGAGGAGGAAAGACGGCAGAAGAGGAAGGATAGGGAGCAAGGTGGATGCTTTTTGTGTCATGAAGTCGGACACAATGCGCGAGACTGTCCGAACAAGACGAGGAAGGCCGCATACATCCGGCGCATCGAATCTCAACACCCAGATGCCGCGCAAGTCATTGAACACTTCCTCGAAGAAGATTCTGATGATCAGAAATCTTCAGACGGGACGGACGATGAAGGAGGAGACTTCACCAATGACTATTCCTCCGAGTCTGATTACGATGTCAAGAGGGTACACCGTATCAAGACCGTGAAGCGCAACACAACGTCTAAGCCCGGACTCTTCATCAACATGCGACGACCTTCAAGCTTTCGGTGAAGGTCGAAGGAGAAGACAAGTTTGAACTGCTCATCGATTCAGGCTCGGAGATCAGCGTTGTCTCAACAAGGGCGCTACAATCTCTCGCTCCGGATGTTCAACGACTGCCTGCAGAAGAGATCATTCTCCAAGGCTTCGATGACGGTGATGCCCAACGGACACAATCCGTGTCGTGCTCCCCGTCACGTTCTTGTGTAAGGATGGTGAGGAAAGGGTGGAATGGTGCGAGTTCCATGAGGTGGAACGTTGTGCGGATGGCTGGCTACTAGGGGTGGATAACATTGTCGAGGT
This sequence comes from Tilletia indica, assembly GCA_001689995.1. Classification (NCBI taxonomy): domain Eukaryota; kingdom Fungi; phylum Basidiomycota; class Exobasidiomycetes; order Tilletiales; family Tilletiaceae; genus Tilletia; species Tilletia indica. The sequence goes on from MAPW01000110.1 coordinate 58,309, forward strand.
AGGGATCGTCTGCGACCCGGTCAGCTGGATGATAACCTTCAATCGGTCACCAGTCATGCAGGCCGAGCTGTTGAAGCAGAGGACGAAGCCGAGGGATAAGAAGAAGAAGTCAGCGAAGACTTCTTCAGGGGCGGAGATACCTTCGAACGACAGATCAGCAAAGGATGATTGTTCCAATGAGCAACAGCCTATTGATCTCTCCGGGCTTTCACAGCAGGACGAGACAATATTTCGGGAACTCGACATTGAGTACCCGACTGGCAATGAGAGCGTTACAGTGCCAATCTCTGCTTCTCTCTCGGATGATCAACAGGAAAGGCTACTCGAGGTTCTACGAAGACAACGAGTATGGCCGACGAAGGAACGGCCACTTGGTCTCTACGAAGGAGAGCTCTTCGATATCGAGCTGAAGGAAGGGCACGAGAATTGGGTGCATTCAGAGCCACCTCGGCGAACTTCTCCAGCCCAACGAGAGGCAATCATCTCTACTCTGAAGGAACATGACGAACTCAATCTTTCAGAGCCCGGCATCAGCCCACACGGTGCAGGAGTCGTGCTTGTTCCCCAACGAGACAAGGTTCGGTTCTGCATAGACTATCGTCCACTCAACGAAGTTACGAAGGATGTCTGTTACTTCACCCCCAAGACGGACGAAGTCTACGACCTGATCCAGAACGCAATCTACCTCTCTACCGTTGATTGCAATAAGGGCTACCATCAATTCGGTTGCTCCGCTCGTGCTCGAATCCTTCTGGCGTTCATCACGATCTACGGTTTACGCTTGTGGAACAGAATGCCATTCGGTCCAAAGACTGCACCAGCATTCTTCCAGAGGATCATGGACACCATCCTCGCAATCTACCGCTTCGTCTGCGCCATTGCCTATTTGGACGACATCCTCATCTTCTCTTCCGACTTCGAGTCCCATCTCAGAGACGTCGACAATGTCCTCACAGCAATGGGAAAAGCAGGACTAACGGTAGCACCGAAGAAATGTGCCTTTGGATTCACGAGCTTGAAGCTGCTCGGTTACCGAGCGCATGCGTTAGGAATCATGGTGGACGAGGAGCGATCAAGAGCTATAAGGGAGTTCCCGATACCGAAGAGCGCCAAGCAAACACTCCGGTTCTATGCCATGGCATCTGGTATCGAAAATTCATCCTCGACTTCGCCAAGAGAGCGAAGCCCCTCAATGCTATCATCCATGCTCAAAAGTTTGAATGGACCGCCAAAGAACAAGAAGCCTTCGACGACATCAAGAAGGCGCTTTCCAGCACTCCGGTACTTCGACGGCCAAACTTCTCAAAGCCGTTCATCCTGGATGTTGACGCTTCTAGCGTGGGATTTGGTGCAGCCTTGATTCAAGTCGACGAAGATGGCTTCGAACACCCTGTGATATATGTTTCCCGACAAGCGAAGGACACGGAGACAAGATACTCCGCAACAGATCTTGAACTCCAAGGGATCGTCTGGGCCATCTCAAAGCTAGCTCACTTGGTGGACGGAAGTCTGCTGACTATCCGCAGCGATCACCAAGCCCTCACTTGGCTCTGGAATCTCAAGACACCTGCACCAAATCAAAGACTCCAACGACTCACGCTAGCCCTTGCACCCCTGCGAGACAAGATCAAGATCGAATATCGAAAGGGAGCAACCAACAATGTCGCGGATGCTCTCTCTCGAGCACCAATCCCAGAAATCGAAAACCACTCAGACGTAAAATACTTTCCAATCCAATCAGCTCCTCAAACGACAACTATCAAAGCCACATCAACCAGAGAATCGACCGCTACTTCCATCAGATTCAACGCCGAAGAACTTCAAAGCTGGAGCGATGCTTACTTGAAGGACAACACCTACAAACGAATCTGGCGAAAACTCTCAAACAAGACGACTTCAACAAGTCAACAACAAAAAGAAAAAGAAGGGACATCAGGAGAAGGTGTTTGGAAGCACAAGAAGGGTACAAAAGATCAGAAGAAAAAAAGAAGAAGAGAAAAGGTGGCCAAGGAAAAAAGAAGAAGGAAGAGGAAATGCTGAGAGAAGGCCGAGGAGATTTGGAGGAGGTAACAAGGACAAAGAATCATTGGGAGAAGAGTTCGAGAAAAAAGATGGAAGTGGGCAGAAGATGTCGAGTGGGAGACAAGCAGGGGAAGATGTGGAAGGACAGAAGATGTCGAGTGGGGAGAAAATAAGGGAACAAGTTGAAGGACAGAAGCTAGCAGGAGGAGAAAAGGGGAAGATGAGAGCTGAAGAGAAGGCGCTTGAACAACCAAAAAGGAGAAGTCCACGATTTGCCACCTTCGCCCTAGGAACGAGAGGATCAACACACCTCAAGAACAACAACATCCTCGATTCTTCATTGAAAAAGGACTGCTGTTCGAACGTTCCGGTCCGTCCTTGGAGAAGGTCCGAATCTGCATACCAGAGAGCAAGGTCGACCAATTGATCGCTGAATATCATTCTTCAGCTCGATCAGGACATCCATCAGCCCGACGTACCGCTGAGGTCATCAAGAAGACCTTCACATTTCCGGATCTTCACAGCAGAGTCGAAGAGAAGGTACGAACATGCTTCGAATGTCAAACCAACAAGCCACCACACCATCCAGAATACGGTCGCTTGCTGTCCATCTACAGCCCACCAGATGTTTTCCACACAATGGGCATTGACTTCGTCACTGGCCTCGTAACAAGCGAACCAGACCATTTCGATGCATCACGGTGACGCGGACAAGTTTTCGAAGTTCGGCATCTTCTATCCCTGCAAGACCACCGACTCTGCCAAAGACACTGCCATGCGCTTCATCAAGCATGCTTTTCCCTGGACAGGTCTACCGAAGAAGCTGATCAGCGACAGAGATGTTCGATTCACTTCGGAGTTCTGGCAGAACATGGTCACAGCTCTCGACATCCGCCACGGTATGTCTACTGCCTATCACCCACAGACAGACGGGCAGTGGAGAGACTCAATCAACAACTTGGAGTCCTTCTCCGAAACACCATAGCCATCGATCAACATGATTGGCCGGAGCAGCTCCCACTTGCGATGGCGGCATACAACAACCAAGTCCACGAGAGCTCGGGACTAAGCCCGTACGAAGTGGTATTCGGGCGAGAGATGAGGTCATTCCCTCTGGCAGACGTCCAGCGAGAAGTAGAAGGGAAGAAGGTCGCAGTCTGGCAGAACTCCTAGCGCTACACCAAGACGTTCAAGAACGTCTCATCCGCGCACAAGAGAAACAGCGGAAGGAGTACGACGCACGACACTCTGATTGGTCCCCAAAGGTTGGAGATTGGGTCTTGGTCAAAAGCGAACACTACAAGACTCGAATGGATCCGACTCAACGAGCAAAGACAAAGCTCGAGCCAAAACAACTGGGACCATTTCAAATCACCAAACGTGTTGAACAAGGAGCCTTTCTGCTCGACACCCCAACCTGGTTTCGCGCACACAACACTCTACCCATTCAAGCGCTGGAGCCTTTCAGGGGAGATCCAAACAAAATAACACCTCGCCCAATAATAGGTGTAACAGAAGAAGGATCAAGAGCTGAACGTCGAGTGTCTAGCTTCCTCGGTCGTCGCCCTACCAGATTCCTTGACGGGCAAAGATTTGACTACCTCGTCAAGTGGTCAGGAAACATCGAACCAACTTGGCAATCGGATACGAGACTTCCAGGCCTGGACTGGGCGAAGAAGGAATTTGTGCTGAAGCTCAAAGAGGAACAAGGTCTTTCAAGATTGATGAGCTCCAAGGAGTTCATTCTAAAGGAGGGACGTCAACGAGCGAACACACTTCGAGAGCTGGACAAGGAGGAACTGGGACAGACTCGAGGCGAGTCTTCTATTCCAAGGAGGGAAGTGTGACGGAGCTGGGTCGGAGGTTGCTACGGGACTGACGGGGTCCGGGACGGGCTGAGTCGTGAGGGTCATGAGGGCGATATTTGTTCGAGAACAAGAGATCGGGGCGAGGATCTCACGGTCTACTGAGGAGGAAAGAACTTGACAGCTATCACCACTTGTAACAGACACACACCACAGAATCACAGACAGCAGCTTTCATTCTCGTTTTCTACTCAAAAAGTTCGTGCTGCACATCCTCTGTTTCCTCCTCTTGAGTGTCTACTGTCTAGCATTGCTGCCACAGTCTTATCTTCTGTGGGCGCAGGCTCTGTCACTCCCTCCTCAGGATGATTGAGCAGGAAATCAATCTGCATCCTTTATTCCTTTTAGTGTATCCTAGCGGGCTGATTCCATAAGGCCGTGAACAGAGGGCAGGCAACTGCTCAAATTTGAAAGGGGAACTAGCCTCGAGCTTTCGATCCCTCATATTGGAAGCATTCGCCGAGAAGCACAGTTGGGTCACAGCTCACAGATTGCCGAAAAAAAAATGTTTGGTCTAGAGGAATACGAAAGGCCGACAACGGCGTGCAGTACAGTGCGTCAGTACTGCTTCTTCAAAAAGACTCGAAATAAAATCTAAGAACTACAGTAATAAATACCGCGCGCTTGGACGGTTGGACCGCCAAAAAAATTGAACACGATACTGCGGGATGAATAAATCCTTCCAAGGTGCAGATAGGCTTCGGATTGTGGAATTGAAAGAAGGGAATCCCTCGCTGGCAGGATGAGCTCGGACTGAACGTCAGCTGGAAGGGGACGGTCAATGCAAAGAGGGGGTGGGACAGTGGCGCTGAGTGGCTGAGCGAATAATGAGTAACGGCGGTTGAGCATCATTAAAGCAGAGAAATACCACGGTTGGGTGGTGGCGTCGGGCGGTTGGGCAAAAGAAGATGTTCATTGACGGTTGGGAAGCATTAAACCAGCGAAAGACCATGATTTGGCTGTGGCGTCGGTCAGTTGGGCCACTCATTCAGGCTCGGATATTAATTTTCCGACGGTTGGGCTGTTGGGCACGTTGTACTCAACACTTTGCGGTGGCACTTTACAACCATATTTTTTAAAAAAACTGGTTGGGCAGCAAATATTGCGCCACCTTTTACGGTTGGGCTTAGCAAAATTTGTAGTCGGCCTGATTTCCCCATGGTTGGGCAGCTTTATCCGAAAATCTGCAGTAGGTACTGGAGCAGTGTCCCCGCATTTACAGCCAAAACCAGTGTCTGGGCATATGGTCAGTGCTGATGACCCGCTTTCGTCATCGCTCAGACGGCGTTTGAGGCGCTGGGTGGCGGAATGCTCGCCGGCGGTACTATGGCCCGTCTTGCTTGCCCCTCTGGTAGATGACTCCGCTTGAGCACCCTGGCGAGACTGAAGTTCTTTGGAGCTGCCGGTGCTCTTGCCGGTGCTCTTGACGGCGCTCTTGTGAGTGCTCTTGCGCTTGTTCTTCTTGCTGCTGGTCGCGAGATCCTCAAACTCAGATTCGCTCTCGTCGAACTCCGTAAGTTCGTTCTCGGCGGACCTCTCGTCGTCCGTCAACGCGGCATCCTTAGCCTTTCCTTTGCCTTTATCCACCTTTTGCTCGGCTGTCGTAGCGACGGGCTTGGAGGGTGCTGCGATGTCAGCCGAGCCCGCAGTAATGTCCTTGGAGGGTGTTGCGATGTCAGCCGAGCTGATGCGCGTGACCCCGCCGCTGCTTCGCGTCACGGCTGGTAGGGGAGGTAGTATGTCTCGTCGCGGGGGTTCTCTTTGTCCATCATCCTCGTCAGAGCCCTGTCCTCCTCCTTCTTCTTCCTCTCCTTCTTCCTCCTCCTCCGCGTCATCAGCGCCCTTCGGGCTCGGCACCGTTGGATTACCTTGAGCCCCGGGCTCCCGCTTCGCCCTGGACACACTCTCGGCATAGCGAACGCCGGTGATGATGACGTCGGGTTCTGCCAACTTGAAAGAAACCTCCTCGAAGTCGGTGTCCTCTTCGTTGTCAGATGTGGATTCGATGTAGGCCTGCAAAGGAAGGGAATGAAGGGGTTCAGGACCAAGGCTTGCGAAAACCATTTGAAGCCAATTCAATCCCAAAGAGAACTACGCACTTTGGCTTGGTTATTGTCATTGCTGTCGCCATCACCCTCGCGGGCTGCTGTCGCTGCCAGATTTTGCAGACGGTAGCACGAATCGAGTGAAGCTCACCGTTTGACGAGTCGAAGGCATTTACGCGTCAACAGCCTCGGCCAAGGTTTGGACCACGCTTTCCGGATTATGCCTTTGGACGATCCCCATGAGCTCTGGTACAAGGGCAATCCCGTTGACAATCCTAAGCTGCGCTTGTATGATGTGGGATTGTGGTCCTGGTCCTGATTTCCCACCGGTTCCATTACAGCTCTCGAAGGGGATCGGCCCGTTGCAAGGGGGCGCCCGCGTTGGGATAGCCCAGAGGCACTGGCAGAAGGGCCCGCGCTGGAACTACAGTGCGGCATGTTTGCAGAATCCATCGGGGTGGAGTGAGACGATATGCTGCTGAGTGGGACAAATAGATGGATGGGTGTTTCTCTGAACCTCTGGTTCGGACATGGATAGCTGCCCTCCTCCAGCGTCTTGCTGCAGATCATATTGCGTTGAATGGTATTGCAGCTGAAAGGGTCTGTTCTGGTCTTGTGTGAGTGGAAATCCGCCTGAGATAAGACCCAGCATGGATTGACTGTTGAGGTTCTCCGTCTTCATCCGAAGATTCTTCTAAGTTAGCTGCCATCGCCCTGCAAGCGCGGCCACAGCCCACCATATGGGCGGCCAAAGCCGCAGCATTGGCGCAGTGAGAGCGGCAGCCCGCGTGGGGGCGGTGCCAAGGATCTACTTAAATTAATACCATACACAGAATGCATATAAAAAGCCTGACACTCACCCTCAACGTCCAGGTTGGCTGCGGTCGCGAGGCGGTGGGCGGCGCCGGACTTGCAGACGATGGTGATGCGAGCCATTGTTGAATTTTGTTGAGAATGTGTGTGAGTTGAGAGGCGATCTTGGGAGGTTGCAGAGGAGATTTGAAGTGCTTAAGGGAGGGGGGACAGCCTCAGGGACATTCACCTCTTCTTATATAACACAAATGTATTCAGATTCTCTCACTTCTCCCAGCATCGAGCCTGGCTGTGATCTGCACAGACGCAGGCCACAAGGCATGTCCAGGAGGCATGTTGGTGTTGCTCTCTCTGGACACGAAGGAATGTCAGTGCGGGATCTGTGACGATCTTCCGGAAAAATTTAGAGTTCTGAGTTAAGGTTAAGAATCCTGTACCACTAATTAATTGGAAGTAGAGGTCTATTTGCTGATCCTTCTTCCGATCTATAAGCGAGCAGAACACTGGAAAGGTACCCAACGGCCGCCCGCCCACGCAGCCAGGCACCTTTCTCCTTGTCCCTTTGTTTGTAGTAGTACACAACGAAGCAATCCACCCATCAGAGCCTCTCTGGGCTCTGGCTTTGACCTTTGGCTTTGGTTTCCTGTTTCCATTCCCCATGTCCAGAATGTCCTCCTCTGTTTCCTCCTCTTGAGTGTCTACTGTCTAGCATTGCTGCCACAGTCTTATCTTCTGTGGGCGCAGGCTCTGTCACTCCCTCCTCAGGATGATTGAGCAGGAAATCAATCTGCATCCTTTATTCCTTTTAGTGTATCCTAGCGGGCTGATTCCATAGGCCGTGAACAGAGGGCAGGCAACTGCTCAAATTTGAAAGGGGAACTAGCCTCGAGCTTTCGATCCCTCATATTGGAAGCATTCGCCGAGAAGCACAGTTGGGTCACAGCTCACAGATTGCCGAAAAAAAAAATGTTTGGTCTAGAGGAATACGAAAGGCCGACAACGGCGTGCAGTACAGTGCGTCAGTACTGCTTCTTCAAAAAGACTCGAAATAAAATCTAAGAACTACAGTAATAAATACCGCGCGCTTGGACGGTTGGACCGCCAAAAAAATTGAACACGATACTGCGGGATGAATAAATCCTTCCAAGGTGCAGATAGGCTTCGGATTGTGGAATTGAAAGAAGGGAATCCCTCGCTGGCAGGATGAGCTCGGAGTGAACGTCAGCTGGAAGGGACGGTCAACGCAAAGAGGGGGTGGGACAGTGGCGCTGAGTGGCTGAGCGAATAATGAGTAACGGCGGTTGAGCATCATTAAAGCAGAGAAATACCACGGTTGGGTGGTGGCGTCGGGCGGTTGGGCAAAAGAAGATGTTCATTGACGGTTGGGAAGCATTAAACCAGCGAAAGACCATGATTTGGCTGTGGCGTCGGTCAGTTGGGCCACTCATTCAGGCTCGGATATTAATTTTCCGACGGTTGGGCTGTTGGGCACGTTGTACTCAACACTTTGCGGTGGCACTTTACAACCATATTTTTTAAAAAAACTGGTTGGGCAGCAAATATTGCGCCACCTTTTACGGTTGGGCTTAGCAAAATTTGTAGTCGGCCTGATTTCCCCATGGTTGGGCAGCTTTATCCGAAAATCTGCAGTAGGTACTGGAGCAGTGTCCCCGCATTTACAGCCAAAACCAGTGTCTGGGCATATGGTCAGTGCTGATGACCCGCTTTCGTCATCGCTCAGACGGCGTTTGAGGCGCTGGGTGGCGGAATGCTCGCCGGCGGTACTATGGCCCGTCTTGCTTTCCCCTCTGGTAGATGACTCCGCTTGAGCACCCTGGCGAGACTGAAGTTCTTTGGAGCTGCCGGTGCTCTTGCCGGTGCTCTTGACGGCGCTCTTGTGAGTGCTCTTGCGCTTGTTCTTCTTGCTGCTGGTCGCGAGATCCTCAAACTCAGATTCGCTCTCGTCGAACTCCGTAAGTTCGTTCTCGGCGGACCTCTCGTCGTCCGTCAACGCGGCATCCTTAGCCTTTCCTTTGCCTTTATCCACCTTTTGCTCGGCTGTCGTAGCGACGGGCTTGGAGGGTGCTGCGATGTCAGCCGAGCCCGCAGTAATGTCCTTGGAGGGTGTTGCGATGTCAGCCGAGCTGATGCGCGTGACCCCGCCGCTGCTTCGCGTCACGGCTGGTAGGGGAGGTAGTATGTCTCGTCGCGGGGTTCTCTTTGTCCATCATCCTCGTCAGAGCCCTGTCCTCCTCCTTCTTCTTCCTCTCCTTCTTCCTCCTCCTCCGCGTCATCAGCGCCCTTCGGGCTCGGCACCGTTGGATTACCTTGAGCCCCGGGCTCCCGCTTCGCCCTGGACACACTCTCGGCATAGCGAACGCCGGTGATGATGACGTCGGGTTCTGCCAACTTGAAAGAAACCTCCTCGAAGTCGGTGTCCTCTTCGTTGTCAGATGTGGATTCGATGTAGGCCTGCAAAGGAAGGGAATGAAGGGGTTCAGGACCAAGGCTTGCGAAACATTTGAAGCCAATTCAATCCCAAAGAGAACTACGCACTTTGGCTTGGTTATTGTCATTGCTGTCGCCATCACCCTCGCGGGCTGCTGTCGCTGCCAGATTTTGCAGACGGTAGCACGAATCGAGTGAAGCTCACCGTTTGACGAGTCGAAGGCATTTACGCGTCAACAGCCTCGGCCAAGGTTTGGACCACGCTTTCCGGATTATGCCTTTGGACGATCCCCATGAGCTCTGGTACAAGGGCAATCCCGTTGACAATCCTAAGCTGCGCTTGTATGATGTGGGATTGTGGTCCTGGTCCTGATTTCCCACCGGTTCCATTACAGCTCTCGAAGGGGATCGGCCCGTTGCAAGGGGGCGCCCGCGTTGGGATAGCCCAGAGGCACTGGCAGAAGGGCCCGCGCTGGAACTACAGTGCGGCATGTTTGCAGAATCCATCGGGGTGGAGTGAGACGATATGCTGCTGAGTGGGACAAATAGATGGATGGGTGTTTCTCTGAACCTCTGGTTCGGACATGGATAGCTGCCCTCCTCCAGCGTCTTGCTGCAGATCATATTACGTTGAATGGTATTGCAGCTGAAAGGGTCTGTTCTGGTCTTGTGTGAGTGGAAATCCGCCTGAGATAAGACCCAGCATGGATTGACTGTTGAGGTTCTCCGTCTTCATCCGAAGATTCTTCTAAGTTAGCTGCCATCGCCCTGCAAGCGCGGCCACAGCCCACCATATGGGCGGCCAAAGCCGCAGCATTGGCGCAGTGAGAGCGGCAGCCCGCGTGGGGGCGGTGCCAAGGATCTACTTAAATTAATACCATACACAGAATGCATATAAAAAGCCTGACACTCACCCTCAACGTCCAGGTTGGCTGCGGTCGCGAGGCGGTGGGCGGCGCCGGACTTGCAGACGATGGTGATGCGAGCCATTGTTGAATTTTGTTGAGAATGTGTGTGAGTTGAGAGGCGATCTTGGGAGGTTGCAGAGGAGATTTGAAGTGCTTAAGGGAGGGGGGGACAGCCTCAGGGACATTCACCTCTTCTTATATAACACAAATGTATTCAGATTCTCTCACTTCTCCCAGCATCGAGCCTGGCTGTGATCTGCACAGACGCAGGCCACAAGGCATGTCCAGGAGGCATGTTGGTGTTGCTCTCTCTGGACACGAAGGAATGTCAGTGCGGGATCTGTGACGATCTTCCGGAAAAATTTAGAGTTCTGAGTTAAGGTTAAGAATCCTGTACCACTAATTAATTGGAAGTAGAGGTCTATTTGCTGATCCTTCTTCCGATCTATAAGCGAGCAGAACACTGGAAAGGTACCCAACGGCCGCCCGCCCACGCAGCCAGGCACCTTTCTCCTTGTCCCTTTGTTTGTAGTAGTACACAACGAAGCAATCCACCCAGTCATTCAGCCCATCCTGAGCGCTGAGCGTTCAGGCACGTCAGCTGGAAGACAGTGATTGCTCTCTGCTGTCCTGGTCTCAGTCTGTACATATGTATGAAGTTTCAAGTCTGCGCTTCTCAGCTCCTCCCAATGGAAGCGGAAGATGTCGAGGCTGACAAGTACTGGGTCAAGCGATCGCACCCAATCGGCCATCCCCAGCAGTACACGGTACTACAGCACAAAAATATGCTGTATGAAGGGGGTCCAGCGGCCAGCGTTCACGCGCATTCAGGTACACGTGTCTTATTTTATCGCAAAAAGATGAGAACGCACGTTCTACCCTCTCGTGGGCCGCGTTGCCGTGGTGATGCCGGCACAGCTTGGGGACAGAATCGCCGGCGGCGGATGCCAGCCAGAAAGCAGTGAAATGGTTCGCCGCAGCCGTCATTGCCGACGCAGCAAAAGGTGCTCAAGGGCGGTGCGAGCGGTCTCGGGAGCGGGGCAGGGCAGGGCCAGGATCATCTTCGTCAGAATCGGCCTTCAAGTTGGCATGTATTATCATGCATGCGATCGGCATGCGATCGAGCATCCCACGATCTCCGCCCCTTTAAAAGAATACCCACGGCGTTCTTCAACGAGAATCGTTACCTCCGATCATCCGGTGCGAGGCAAAAAATCAGCAGGACTTAGGCAAAAAATCAGCAGGACTTTGACACATTTTTTGCTCCCCGACGCGGACGCGCTCCGAGATGAAGTACGACGTCAAAGGAAGAGAAAGCGAGAAAAAAACGACAGATTATCGCTGACAAGGCAATGACAACATGAAGAAATGGGATGGGAGTGAGTGCGCGGAGAAGAGCTAGACGAGCAGGAAAGGGCTTTTTACTCTCTTCTCCGTTTCTTCTGAACGTGATGTTTTCATCACCTGCTGCTTGTCCACAATCATACACCAACGCTTTCCTCCCGTCGAGCTTCACCGAATTATTCATACCACTCTTTCACCTTCTTCGACTTCAAAATTCTACTTGAATCTTTGCCTATTACCCAGTATCCTCATTCCTCTTCCTTTTTCGCTTCAACTTCTCCTGTGCTTTTCTTCTTGTCTTTTGTGCATACCAAACCCCGATCGACTGCACTAGGGAGTTTCGTCAATGGGATCCTAAGTTGTGCTTTCTGAAATCGCGTTATTTCAATTCGCTAACCGTTGAGCGTGGTTCGGCGTTTAGGCGTTTCCCTCAATTGAAAATCGAAGAGTGCAACTTGAAGTGCGTGTCTCACAAAATACCGCTTTTGACCGTAACTTGGCACAAATCGCACTTCGAACTTCACGAAGTTCCGCGTCTTGAGGCTGCTTTCTCGCTTTTTCTCACTTTCTTTGGTCCCTAGCTGCCGTCTCTTCAAGGCTTGGGCAACTAAGCCTCTTTTCAGAGTCCCAGAGGGGTATTTAGTGTCGAACAGACATCATCGGGATTTCGGGCCGAATTTTCGACAGTGAATACATACTTTGAGACCCATTTTTCTTGACTGGCATCCGTCGGTAAAGTGGTGCAACTTGGCGAAGGACATGATTTGAAGTTGCGGTCAATTCTCCAGCGAAATCCCCTACTATCTTCCGAGCCCTTTTATCTTTTGATATGTTTCTTTGAGCAACGGGTTATTTACGACTATCCCAAGCTTTGAACAGCCAGATTTCCAGCGTGAAATCACTTCAACGAACCTCGAAAATACTTTGCCAGAAGCGAGGATAGATCATCTCTGTCTCTTGGGTCTTGTGACTACGAGAAAGCGTTCGGATCGTTCGAGCAGTAGCTGGAGGCAAGGGCCAGTAGATGGAAGTGCTCAGAACGATATATCAAGCAGCAGGGGCAAAATCTTCTCGTGCCGTGAGCGTTGAAAACAAGATGAATGGATTTGAGGATGAATTCCAATGCGCCTGACACTTGTTTTGATTGCGCTTGTTGTTTCCGTTTGCTTTTGATCAAAGTCATTGCAGAGTGAAAAGTGAAGCTGTTGATATTCGTGCACCCCAAACGTGTGGCCGCATCGATCGCCTCTTTGCGACAATACTTCAGGGGTATGAATCATTTATACCATCGCTGAAAGATACGCGACAAGCCTAGTGAGACATGATGTATCGGAAGTGACGCCTTTGCTTCGAAAAATTACGGCTGTGTCCGAATCAATCACCGTCATTTCGCCGGGCGTTTTGAGTTTTGCATATCCCAATAAATCTTTGGCTGGAGCCACACCGAAGCACTTTCCGACAATTTTGAGCAATTACATCTGCGACATCTGAAAAGCAATTTCGATCATGACGAAAGGTTGGACAAAACGATGACTGTCACAGTGCAGTCGGCAACCCAGCTTGTGGGAACCACAAATTCAAGAAGTTCAGCGCTATGTTCCAAGCTGCCACAATAGCTTGATTTTCAGTCAGCCCGAGATAACGTTTACTTGCTTTTTGTAGCTTACTAATATGATATTCAACTAGTATGACGCGCTTCTGTTCCCCGTATAGTAATGAAGCAGGAGAGAATGATGAGAATTTCATTGAGCTTGACTTTCCCATTCAGTTTGACGTTTCTCCCCGAGCAGAAAGGCCATTGAATTTGACTGGGCATTGGAGACGTAGCCGACAATCTTTGCGCCTGCAGAATTTCTTTGACTGGACTCTGTTCGCAAAACTCGGCCGAAAAGAACCGTCTTTTCACAATTGCGAAGGATTCATGATGTGTACACAGGCGGGCCAAAGTGCACAGCTCCGAGTCGTTCGCGGGTTTAAGAGTTCTGAACAGTTCCAGATCTAAGCTTCAGAGCCATTGAGAGCAGCTCTGCGTTGAAGCTTCTTGAATCGTTCTCTTGACGGTTCGCGAACCGTACAGGGCGAGCGACTCTGAACCCACACCATGACGCTTCGTTGCAAGAGTCTTCTCAATCAAATGACCTCAAACTGTTGTCTCAAAGGGTTACGATCCGCCCAGTCGCAACCTCGAAAAATTCGTAGTAGCATTTTGACTCGATTGAAGCTCATCACTGACGACGAACATCGCCGATTCAGGGCATTTTTACATGAGAGGAGAGGGAAGGCATTGAGCTACGAGTCGTGTGAAGCAATGTGCTAATGTCAGAGGATGAGGGTGGGCGTGGTGAGCGGTGGTGACTGGCAGTGCGGGGAAGGAGGGTGGTGAGACTGGAGGTTGGAGACGTCGGGAAAGGGGAAAGCACGTGACCAACAGTTCTCGAATTACTCGGGCTGAGTCGTCAGTGAACGGTTCGAGGATTTGTTGGAAACAGTCTTCGAATCGTTCAGACTCTTAATAGCCCGAACAGTTCAGAACTATCAGCCCGAACCGACAGGAGCTGCTCGAGTGGTCTGCCTGTGTAGGTCGTTTGTCGATTACGAATATTGTCCTGATGTTGACCATCAGCGAAAAAAAGTTTCCTATAGCATTTTCAAGGGTCAAATATCTTGAGGTATGACCTGACCTTGATCATCAGTTTTTCTTCTACATGTTGTCATGAAAAGGAGATGCGTTTCCCCAAATAGCACTCCGTGTGCCATAGTCGCCATCTTTGACTGTTTGTTCGAAATTTTCCGGCAGCTGCTGGAGCTGCGAAGTAAGGTTTGCCACGAACAGCTCGGCACAAGAGACTGTTTAGGAGGTGGTTGGCAGAAGTCTGCGGGCACCTGTGTTTCATCTTACCTCTACTGAGCGATCCCTGCTTTGCGCTCGCGATGCATCTCAATGATTCACATATGGAAGACGGAGTTAACTTGCGCACGCAAGTTCGTGCGGAGTTAACTTGCGCACGCAAGTTCGTGCAAGTTGTCATAATGTGCAATGCGTATTGAGAGATTCCAGTCAATGACGCTACTCGCTAACCTACAATACTACGTTGTCACATCTCCGAATAACAATTGAAAGAGATCATCCTTCTTCTGAACCACTAACCACTACCATCTTAGGCGTCTACCTTGATTCAGTTATCATCCATATAGAAAGCATATTTGAAGCAGCACCGAGTAGCAATGCTAGCATCTGACCATCCATTTGTTCAAGAAATTACGATCGCCACAAGTAGCAGTGATCTGTGAGGAAAGTCTCTTGGTACGCGGATAAGAAGCCAGAGAGACGATGATGAATGTGTTGCATTTCTAGGATGCAAAAAGTAACTGACAGCTAACAATCATTGCTCAGGTCGTATCTTTCAGCAGTGGCTTGAACCAGTGAAAGAGTATGAGCACAGGTATTCGGCAGGGAGTACCGGGTGATTTCTGTTTGTTTCCACAGACTGATGAAGCTCGCTGCTCCAAAATTTGCCCACACATTTTGAATTCTTCCAGACTTTTGGTTTCGACCTGAGTGTCTTCACCGAGCATAGGCTGCTGCAACGTCATGTGGTTTCGAAGCGAAGCGGTGATTAGAAGCTGCTTTAAGACTTCAACAGCATCTGTCTTGTTCGTTTTTGAGGTATCGATTGGCGCGAACATTACCGGAAGGATCATTATTTGCAGTAGTTTCTCAAGGCGACAGTATCAGTGCGCGTGGCGAGTCCCAGTTACGCCAGCATTGAATCGTTCCGGATATGACCCGGCATATTCTGGAACAAGTACGGTTACATTCACTTTTTCTCGCAGCTACTCAGAAAACAGCCCTGTGATGAAGATTCTCGTCTGCACCGCTCCAGCCTCATTTTCACTTTCCTGGGCGCAGGGCAGACCAACTGGCCTCACCGCGCGAATAATGCCTTAATCAAGCTCAGATTTCGTATGCACTATCAGACGAGCATCGTGTAACTAGGGGATTGATCAATATTAAGTTTGGTGAAGGTTTGATCATCAACATCTGACCAGTTCAGGTCGGCACTTTCTCATTCCCGACCACGACCCATACTTTGCTTGAAAGGGGAAACTATGGAAATTGATTCTGCCACCGCCCTTTTTGATACAACCACCGTCTTTTTGATTCGGCCACCGTCTTTTGCATGAGAAAGTCCAACACGTCAACACCTTCCCACAGGCCACCCGTCACAGCATGAATTCAAACTTCAGAAATGCTTTGCTTAAGCAGACCGACTTCCAGTGACTTGCACACTTGGAAGAATGGGCTGTAACTTGTAGCTTGTAGACATAAAGAGATTAGAGAGTAAAGGACTACTGAGTTGCAGATGCTGCTGCCACTTCGCTCACAGCGCCGGAGCGAGCAATACACTCGCGGTTGCGCGCGTTATGGCCTGTACGACCACAACGCGAGCAGACTGGACGGGAGCGTGCGTTTCGTGAGGCTTCGGCCACTTCAAAGGCTGATGGGATGCGCTGCGTACCGGTGATCGGATTTGGCCTCGACCCCGACGATGATGCTGATGCTCTGACAGGTGCTAGAAGGCGGTGGGCGAGTGAAGTTGGGCTAACAGTGAAGTCCAGCCACCATTGCTTGTTGAAGTTGTCCATGGTCAGAGGACGGCCAGCATCCAGGGCATCGCGGATATCATGGGCACAGGGGATGCCCATAGAGGCGGTGAAGGTTTTGCTGCATTGGATGGTCTCGTTGGCTTTGTAGAAGTTCGCCAGTACCATCTGATCGTACGCTTTGTCATTGCATAGGAGGACACCTTGCCTCGAACCTTCACAGTTTCGGACGGAAAGAGACTAAGAGAGCTTTAGTAGACAGTAACGCTATATTGCTCGTTCATGCACTTCGAGCCACTGACCTCAGCAAACAGAGAAAGCGATCCCATCCGAACGCTGATGCTGATCTTGTCCTTTTCAATCATGTGCTGTATGTTCTGCTGCTGAAGTACCAGGTGATCGTGGATGCGCCTGCCCAGGAGAGGAAGATCTCCAACACCAGTGTTGATGAAGCTCTTGAGCGATCGATGCGCTCCTTCCACTCTCGAGCTCGAGGTTGAGCCTAAATGCAGATGCTTATCAGTCCATGCGCTCACAAGCTGCGTCTTGAGCTCAAGCAGTCCAGAGATGTAGCTGTGAACGTAAGGAAGGTCGTCCAAGGCCAACAGAAGAGTATCCGCGTTCTCTTGGAATTCCTCTTCTGATTTAGACGTGACCACCTCGCTCCACGTTCGCTGGAACTCAGTGAAAGCGTCGTCGGTGAAGTAGGCTTTGCAGTTGGTTGCAATATTTTTGTTGATATGCCACCGACAGAGGTTGTGCTGTGCCAGGGGAAACACCGCGGCAACCGCCAATGCAAGCGCAGCATCTCGATCCGTGACCATGACGTGCACGCCTAGCTCGCCCATCATTTTTTTGTACTCGCTGAGGACCCAAAGATAATCCTCCTCTCGCTCTCGACAGACGAGCGCGATTGCTGAACAGAACGTGCTTCCTGTGGCCGTCAGGCCGATTATGTGAACGAGAGGCATGCTGTATTTATTCGTTTTGTAGGTGGCATCGATTGTGATGGCGAGGGGATAGCGTCTGGTGAGGTTGACGGCCTGAGAGTGCGAGAAGAGGAGTGCTGTAACTCGCTGTGTGACAGCCGTCACCGCCTCCGAACGCACTGCCGTCTCATATCCCTCCGACCTGAGATGAGCGAGCAGTGCTTCTGGCGGTTCCAGACAGTGGTTGCTGTGCGCCTTGCGTTGGCCGCAATATCGTATATGTCTCGTGGAATTGACGAGACTGCTCCGGGCACGCCGTTGCGGAGGGCCAGGATTTGTTTCGGTGTGATGCCGACTGAAATCTGACGTTCTATTGCTGTTGTTGTCTCCTCGTCCAGCTTCCGAAGCGACGCATGGACTGACGGTAGCGTACTGAGCTCGTGATTGTGCTTTCCTCGCTCTTCATCCACTTCATGAATCAGCCAGTATGAGCCATCGATAGCTTCGTTGAGTTTGACGCGAAATTTGCAGCCGCATAGTCGGCTTCCTCGATTTCTACGACGCTCAGTGTCGCTTATTCCGTCCCTGTCTCGATATTCACCGCCTCTGTCGCACTGATAAAACGTGCGTCGAAGGCCTTTTTTTGTTAAATGAGAACGTCCGAGAACGAGAGCGTATCCTTTTGTCGCAGTGAATTCGCGCATCGCAGCGTTGGAATCGGATTCGGACTTGTATTGCGGTTCGGGAGGAAGAATATTGGACATTGGGCCGGTAGGCATGACGTAAAAGGGCTGAAGAAGCAACAGAAAGATGCGCGTGAGCGCGCGGAGCTGCAGTGTGACATTGATGCATTCCACTCACCACAACAAGAAGCAAGAGACGCGTTCCTCCCTCCAACACGCGACAAAAGGAACACGGGCGCAGGCGAGCACGGGCGGCGACGAGCCGACGACGAGGATGCTTCTTGATCCTTCAGAGAGGACGCACGAGCACGAGGTAGACCAGGTATAGCTGATGATGACAAAGAAAAGGAATATGTAGTCAGTAACGACGTTAGTGCAAGTGAATGCACCTGGATCGCGCTCGCAGACTCACCAAGCTCGCAGTACGCAATGTGTGCACTGTGTGCGCAAAGGTGCGAGCTGAAATACGCGTTGGGACGAAGGAGGAGCGACCGAGCGAGGCACGGGACTTGGTTGCGCCGTTGAGCGTTGCAACGCGTCGCGAGGTGGAACCGTGTAACGTGTTTCTGACTGCTTGCAGGTGAAAGAGAAGGAAGAAGATCAGAGAGCGGACACGACGATAGAGACGCGATAGATGGCTACTCACGTCTTTAGCGATCACAGATCGCTTGTTCTGATATCTGGACGGTGGTGGTGAGGTGAGTGGAGGTGCTCAAGTGTGTTGGACTTTCTCATGCAAAAGACGGTGGCCGAATCAAAAAGACGGTGGTTGTATCAAAAAGGGCGGTGGCAGAATCAATTTCCGGAAACTATGCTCAAATTTTATCGGGTTTCGCTCATTCAACGCGTCTGGCTCTCAGAATCATGTATGTGAAGTTTGAAGCGTGTCAGAACGAAATTGAGAGAGTTTGTTCGAGCGCGACTGTCGCCCTCCAGGCTGATTTTCACTTTCCAGGCGCAGACCCGTCCAGGACTTATTCCATGCAAACGACGTCCAAGCTTCACGACCTGCAAGAGAGCAGAACACTGCCCTTTCAGACCAGACCATGAGAACAGCACAGAACGGAAGATAAAAGATAGAATTGATTGAACTAAAAAGGTAGACCAAGCAGCTGTCAAGTAAAAGAAGGGCCGCGCGAGGCAGGCGAAGGGCCGCGCGAGGCAGGCGAAGGGCCGCGCGAGGCGAGCAAAACAGCCTGGAGAGACATTACCAAGGAAAGCAGTGTATTTACCTGTCCGCTGTCGTGGTAGATGGTGGTCGAGGAGCTGGAGAGCGCGGCGTCATTTGGTCTCAAATGAATGGTGAAAAAAATGGATCGGGCGAGGCAAAAACAGTTTTCGGAAAAAATTCGCCGCGCGGACTTTTGAAAAATTCCATCGTGACAAATCCATCATCCAGCATATATGCGCAATCGATTGTGCTTGCTCAGTTCCTTCACTTCTAGCATCATCTTCTGCACACGCCCGTGAGTCCGTGAGCTTCCCCACCTCAGAATCGCCTTGATTGGATCAGCGCACATTAGCCTCAACCCTCAAAGCACAGAGACCTCTAACCTCGATCTCAACATGTTCGCTGTAAGAACAGGTCTTCTCACATCAGGCCGCAGGCGGCCTTCGGCGGTCTCAACCTTGCGACGGTGTTTGGGGGCGCCAAGTGTCCAAATATCAGGGAGGGACTAGGGAGTGCTGGGATGTTGGGAATGACGAATGCTGCTGAACGATGGTGAGTGTACATCAGACTGTTCGGAATCTTCAAGCCGCCCTGCCTAACATTATACTGACCAAGAACTCTCTTCATCATCGTCAGATCATGGATGTCACTATTACGCGTACGGCGTGAGTACCGCTTCTGCTCCGTCGAAATCTCCCACGCCGCAGAAACACTCAATCAATCATCAATGACACCACCTCCGCTCCTTCCTCAGCTGCTGGAGCTCCGAATGCTTCCCCACCACGCTCATGGTTTCAAACTCAATCAGTATGTTCGGTGATGCGCTGGTATGCAGGTATGCTGTGTCTTTCCACTTGCTGACCCAACAACGCTGTTCTTTCTCTTTCTGACACTCTCCCACACCAGCAACAGCGCGACAGTAGACGAATGGGGCTTCCGGTCACTTCAGCTCATCGGCCATCGCCCAAGCGACCCTTTTCCTCCAATCTCACCTGGAAGGGTGTGGCCGAACCCCCACCTCGACTCCAGCTCAGACCCCTCCTCCATCCCTTTCTCCTCTCATCTCTCCCGAACCCAACCCGACCCTCCATCAACTCGTGACTCCGAATCCTAGGCGCACAGGCGGTTCGCGAGGTGGTTCATGTGCGATTGGATGGACAGAGGGACGAAGCAACTGCTACCCCCCTAACAAGGACGATGCCTACCTGTACCCACCGAATGGAACTTCATCATCGAGCAAGACTTCGCAGCCACCAATCTCACCTGAACAACTTCATCATCGAGCAAGACTTCGCAGCCATGGCCCATCTTCAATTGAACCACGACAGCCTGGCCGATCTCGTTCCACGCCATCGACGTCGCTGCGGACTCAACCGATGGGAGCTTGCCAAGAACGCAGTCAAGTGGAATGCTATGCAACGCATTGAGTCATGGCCGACTTGCACTCCCTTGACCCTTCCTAATGGACAGAACGGATACGATCATTCAGAACTTCAGGTTGTTTCGGTCGGAATCTGAGAGCGTCCAACCGAATGTAGTGTAGCTATTGAATTCTCCAAGCCCAAATATCTGAAAGCGCTCATCAGTATCGAAGTCATTGTCGAGGTGTGAGGTTTAAAGGTCTGTTCATGAACGAGAAGGAGCAGCGCGAAGGAGACAATGCATGTAATTAGAGGAAGAGAAAGACACCTGTTACATACGATAAGGATGATACTCAGCATGACCAGAAGGAAGGTGGGGAAAGAAACAAGGACACTCTTGGAAAGAAGGAGTGGGAGATGGAGAACGAGACATGAAAGGTGAGAGAGACCGGAAAGAGCGAGAAGAACTTGAAGCCGAGGAAGACGAAGAAGGAAACCAATTGTCGTCCAGTTCGACCTTGACCTGCTGCCGGATTGATCGTATTTTCTTCTCGAGTTTGATTCGTCGCTGTGGGTCATAGGTCTGTAAAAGAAAAAATGTCAGTGCTGAACTTCAGTGATACACATTAGTCGAAACAGGGAAGCAAGGCTCAAAGTCCTCTCGACGAGGACACGAGGTCGATTCGCTGAAGGCATGATAATAAAAAGAGGAGAGAAAAAAAGGGGTAGAGGAACAGGACTCACAGTCAAAAGGCGCAGCTCGAGCTTCTCGACGGAGCGGACGGATGCGCTCCTCCGTTGACGATGTTGCGAGAGAAGAGCAAGGGCAGGAGCAGAACCAGGACCAGGGCCGGGAGCAGGAGCAGGAACGGGACCAGGACCAGGAGCAGGAGCAGGAGCAGGAACGGGACCAGAACCAGGAGCAGAAGCGGAAGCAGGAGCAGAAGCAGACAAGGGCGGAACCTGAACTGCTACGGAAGCAGATGTTGGTGGTGGTGGTGGAGGGGAGGGAGGAATGGTGCAAGAGCGGGAGATGGGCGTTGGAGCTGTCGGAACTGTTCCTGGTATTGAAGCGGCACTTGCCAGCCATCGGTATCCCGATAGATGTCGGACAGCTGGCAACCCAACTGCAAAGCGATGATTCTCTTGATTTGGTCGAGCTTGGCGATGTCCTCTGCGGCCTGACTTTGGTTCGTAAATTCAGTAACGTCGATCCATGAAGGGTCCCATAGAGTGAGACCTTGGAGGGTTTTGGTATTCGGATGTACCCTCGTGTCGAGAATGTCTGAAACCCCAAAGTCTCCGGCCCCATCGTTGAAGCAGGGTTTGACTCGCTGAGGTCGGGGTTTAGAAACACGTGGCTTCCGAGGCTTGGGAATAACTGCCGCTTTCACCGGCTTGGGAGGGCGAGCCGATTTCCGGGTCGGAGCCTTTTTCAGAGCAGGCATACTGTGGGTGATTGGCAAAGGGGGATGGATTGGAGGATGCCAGGACAGACTATCTACCTTACATACATGTATCTTCGCGCCTCCCTGGCGTCTCTTCTCTCGCAAAGTCGCAAGATATACTCCTCTCAGTCGCCAACTGTGAACTGACACAAGTGTAAGTATTCATTAGCTCCCCGAGTCACAATCTCATCAAGTAGAAACATCCATGTTCCAGTAGGAACTTACAGGCAACCGCGCGCACGACACTTTGTGTGAGGGCCCTGAATCCTGATGCCTGATATCTGATTCTTGATATGTCGAAACTCGAAGAGCCCCAGCAATATCGTTTGCTTGGCATGAGTTTCGACTCAGATTCTGGACGCGTGACCATCCCAAATGTGATAGCGATTCGACCGATTACATGTTCTGAAATCTGTTAAAAACGAAAGCGTCACACCTCATGCCTCATGCCTCATGCCTGCAGCCTCATGATTGATTTGATAAGCAAAAATGGCAGGAACAACACCGCAAGACCGCAAGATCGCTTGGATTTCGAGAATGCCCAGAATTCAGATTTCAGAAACGGCTCGGGTAAACCCGTGAAAGCATGTGTGGGTGAAACTCGCCCGAATAGTCCCTTGTGTCATAACAAGTCATGCGTCATGAATCTCAACTCTAAACATGGCTTTGCGGCCGCACATTTATGTGCGGGCGACTTGATCCTTGTCTTCCCTCACAGCCAGTCAGCCACCACCAACTTTCTCACATTCATACGACTTCTCACAAACACAATGCGCACCCTCAAGAACGAATTTGCTTTGTTCAAGGTGATGGGCGCCTTCTTTTTCGAAGGCCTCACCAGCCTGAACATGGGAGAGGCCATCGATCAGATTGGACTTTCAACTCCGGTGGAGACAGCGGCATGGAAGCGTTTTCTCGACTTTCAAGGAGAGGGTATCGACAAAGGCGACCCGGACCTTTTCGAATTCAAGTACCTGGTTAGTCTGCTGTCTGTCAAACTCAAACGTAAAGCGGCCAACCGCAGACCAGAAGTCAGCTAACAGAAGTGTATTTCCTCTACCTTGTAGCCGTCATGCAAACATGAAGCTGTCGAACGCGCCTTCCAAACCTTCTCGAAATCGCCGGACAGAGAAACATACCTCCGAATGTTGAAAGAGCTGTCGATCCCTTCAGCCCAGCCCAGTCAGCCATCCACCCCCAGCAACCTCTACGTCCCCGGAATATCGGATCCTTTATCTGCTCCCGGTCGTTTGCCTCTGCCCTCCACCGAAGGGACTGGCTCTGGTTCTCGTCGTAGCGCGCGAACCCGGAGATCCAATACCTACTACAAAGATGCATCCCAGGCGCTCGAAGGACAGTCACCGAGTCGTTCCTTCGTCGCAGGCAGCGAAGGAGAGGATCAAGACGATGAAGATCACGATGGCACCGATCCTGAATTCCGTCCGCGTTCGCAAGCCCAGGATGTCGAGGAAGAAGACTCTTCCGACGACAACGACGCCCGGGACCCCAAAGGAAAACGAAAAGCTAGTTCCCCTTCAAGGAAACAGAGCCTTCCTTCAAAGAAGCTCAAAGCCTCTTCTGCGGAAGAACGCGTGTTCGCTCAAGCTCGCGGACGCTCACGAACCGTCGTTCCCGGTCCAAGTTCTTCAACTGCGAAGGTCAGCAGTGTCTCTGCAACGACTGAGGATAAGGTTGATGTCATTGTCTTTAAGGATGACGAAGATGAGGCTGGAGATGGAACCGGGCCATTGGAAACGGTCGCAGTTCGACAGGCAGCGAAGGATAGGTGGGCCCCTCTCAAGTCTGGAATGAAGGAGTGGCGTCACGAGTATGTCAACATCGTCCAGAGCACAACCGTGCTGTACTACTTCGACCTGATCAGCTGGAGAAAGGAAGAGGAGAGAACTGCAATGTCGACACGTCCACCGATACGCCCCGACGCCGAGACGAGACCCCCATACCTGCTCCCACTTCTACCCCCTCCTCTCGTCCGCTTACGTGCAAGCACGAGATCTTGGGTTCATTCGACGGCGCTCTCTCGGGGAGTATTGCCCTCCCCTACTGCGCTTGAAGAGAACGGAACTGATGCTTCCCGGTCGTTTCCCGTTTCTGCAGGAAGTGAAATGCCGGAAGGAGGAGAGATGCCGCAGACGCCGCATGAGGAGGCGGTGGCGCCCGTCGTGGGAGAAATCCACATCGAGCCGTCGCCGCACTTTTTTCATGCGCGAACGTTCTCTGTGGATCAGAAGCGGCCGCCGTTACGCCAGAAGACGAGGCGGGTCGGTAATATTGTCACCGTCCACCCTGGCCCAGATGTGGGCACAGGGATGGCATATCGACATCATGTGCCACTCACTACGCACATCCGCGTCAACGACGCGGCGGGGCCGCCTCTGTCGTCATTACTTGACACGGGCGCCTCGCTGTCGGTCATCGACCGCCACTTGCTCGAAGCCTTGGGCGGGGTCATCTCTGGCAAACCCATGCCGATCAGTGGTCTGGGTTCTGCCACATCTTTCGGTTGGTGCTCTATCACTTTCTTCCTCGACGCCAAGGATGAGCGCGGCGACCCTGTCAGCGTGGAATGTACTGTCGACTTTCACGTCCTCGAGGCGTTCGCTCCCGGTCTATGTTTGGGCCAAGACTTTATCAGCACACACGGTGTCTCCGTCCACTCTCGCCGGGGCACAGCAGCTCTGGTGGTCGGGGATCGTGTGCTTACCTTCTCCATCCACGATCACATGCCCGCTCCATACGCCCGACAGGCCGAGCTGTGCATACTCCGTGATACCGTCGTACCTGCAAGGTCCCACGCTTGGGTTCCCGTCGACACGGCCAGCCTCGCTCCTGGGCTGGACTACACGTGTCACCCCCGGCTCGCTGTTAACGAAGCCGAAACTGTTCGACTTGCGGGGCCCCTCGCTGTGATCAACTCCAATGTGTCGCACGTGTTGCTCACCAACCTCGGGACGTCGGACGTACTCCTCGATCGCCGCACCCCGATAGCCGACGCTCTCGTCGCGCAAGTAGGGGACGCCGCCGTAGAGGCGGCCCACACCTTCACTTTGACCCCCGCCTCCCGAAGAGGTCATGTCTACACCGCGACGGAATCGACTCCTGCCCCCCCTGACGTAGACGCTGAGCCACTCGAGATGTGCGATCGCATGGAGGAGATGGAGGTCGTTTCTCCGACTGTCGAGTCCGCCACCACCATGGTCGACGATGTGTTTAAGGTCGGCGTCGGCGCCGATGGTCAACCCCCCTCACCGCTTGTGGACGTCCTCCGCCGCCACTCCGAGGCCTTTGCCCTAGATCGACGGCCTGGCCGGGTAGTCGGGCATGAGATGCCTATTGACCTTGTCGACGACCGTGCCCTCCACCCTGAAGCACCTCGACGGGCCAGTCCGGAAAAGCAGCGAGCCGTGGACGCCACTATTGACCAGCTCTTGCAGTGGGACGTCATTGAGGAGAGCACGAGTCCGATTTCGTTCCCCGTCTTGATGGTGCGCCAGTACAAGAAGTGGCGTTTCTGTGTCGACTACCGGCAATTGAACGCAAAGACGGTTCCGGATGCCTACCTTCTTCCCACCACCGACGTCATCTTCAATTTCTTGGCGGGCAAGCGCGTCTACAGCTCTTTGGACGCGATCCGCGGATATCATCAACTTCCGGTTCGGGAGAGCGACCGATGGAAGACGGCCTTCACTTGCCATCGCGGTCTTTTCAATATAAGACCGTGCCTTTCGGTCTGCGGAACGCGCCAGCGGTGTTGCAGCGGCTGATGGACTCGTTGCTTGTGGTTGGAGAAAGTCATTTCTTTCAATGTAAGAGCGCTCTCGGTCTGTGTTCGCGCCTGTTCGTGCCTGTTCATTCTTTGTTCATATCATAGAAAGTGTACTACGCCGCCGTAAGAGCGCTCTCGGTCTCTGTTCACGCTTGTTCGCGCATGTTCACGCTGTTATCACGCTTTGTTCTGATCAAAGGAAATGAGATACACCGATATGAGAGCGTCTCGGATCCTGTTCGTCTGCTCGCGTCTGTTCAGGCTTTATCCGGGTTGGAGAAAGTCATTTCCTCCAAAGTAAGAGCGCTCTCGGTCTGTGTTCGCGCCTGTTCGTCCCTGTTCACTCTTTGTTCAGATCATAAAAAGTAAACTACTCCGCCGTAAGAGCACTCTCGGTCTCGGTTCACGCCTGTTCGCGCATGGTCATGCTAAGATCACGCTTTCTGAGGTACTTTATAGCTATTCTGCGATTTTCGCCTCATTTGTGCAAGTGCAAAGATTAGGCTTTTCTCATTTCGCTCTTCCTTCATTTCGGGACCGATGAGCTGCTCTGCAAGCATGGTCGACGCGTTTGCAAGCATGTACGTAGTTTACATCAAATCGCGGGAGCTTGGAACCTGACAGGGAGGATGGTATAGCGGTCTGGCCAGCTGCTTTCTATCTCACCTGGTCGTGGGTTCGACCCGCTTAAAATTCAGGCATTTCGCTCCTAGAGCGAGGTTTGAGGGAGGGAGTAGGAGTGTTGTGGACTTTGTCCATTGGGCCTTAGGCCATACATCCTGGCTTCGGCCACACTTTTATGGCTTCGGCCACTCTTATCTCCAGTCCACAACACGTTCCTACTCCCAGGGTACAACTTCTTTTCTCTTTCGATGATGGGATGCACATAGAGCTGCTCGAAAGTTGGGTGTATATGTATCCAGATTCCAGTTACTATGTGTCCACTTTGGCTGTGTCAAGTTTGGGAATTACCAAATAATTACGTAACAGATCCAAAAAGGCTCCGAAGTGCTGAAGAAGCTCCTCATGTCGGTGTCGATCTCATTCACCACCACCAGCACGAAGGCATGTCACCTTACACTTACCTCTACCTGCTGATCTTACTCTCTTTTCTTGCATATTTCTGTGATGGAGGACTATTACCGTTCAAAATCATGAACGATCACGACGACATTGTCCAGAATGTGCTCCAGCACATGGAAGGCGCCCGCATTCTGCCATCCGACAATGCTTTACCAGTGCCTCCGTCTGTTCCTTCTCAAGCACTCCCTCCTCCCCCTTTGCAGCGTCTACAACATCAATCACTACCTGTACCGTTTGGATGGATTCATGGAGCGCATCAGAACGTGAGTTTGGTCCCATAGGACCAAAGGCCATAGTCTCATGCTCCCATCAAAGTTCGGTATCGCATCCTGACGCTCGCCGCTGCTTTCTTCCTTTGATGTTTTACCTCTCAGCATATGGACGCCGCCCACTTCAATGTCCAGGCCGCTCCCTTCCCAGAGCCTCCGTCCGTTCCATCTCAAGCACGGATTCTTCTCCCACCCCAGCAGCTACAACATCGACCATTGCAACTGCCTTTTGGTTGGACAAATGCCGTACCTCAACAAGTAAGTTTTCAGCTATCAGTTATCACATTCCACACGGAGCTACTCTTTTCTGACTGCGCGTTCTATCTCATTCGCAGGGACTTTTTGCGGATGCGCAATCATCTGCTTTGCTGCGGTACCGTGCTTCCGAGCAACAACTGCGACCTTCTGTCCAACCCTCCAGATCAAATGCTTCTCAACAACAACCGCCTGTTCCTCCACCCGTTCCGCCCCAACCTTTGCTGTTTGGTCCTCATGTCGGTCCACCCGAACCTGCTCAAGCTGCGCCAAATCACCCGCCTCCCTTGCAATCAGAACCTCTACCAAGTACAACGCGGTGGTGGTCCATATTCCGCAGGACTGCAGATCGTCTTCTGCTCCAGGAGCCCGACCCTCTTCGATCGGCTTGGAGGCGAGAAGCTTGCCACTCCTGCTCCACGCTGCTGCTCGACACAGAGTCATCCGCATTCTGTTGCAACTTCGGTCGGCACGCCATCCCTCCACTGGAGGACCTCACTCCGTTCCTGCAATCCATCGAGTATCACAATAGTGTCGGTCGAGCGTCCTTGACTCTAAATCAAGCTACGCACTTCACAGCCCAAGCATACACAAACAGGCGCATTCACTTCGACTCTGGGCCTGATGCGATGGCTATCCAAGGCTCCATTTACCATCGACTCCTCCCGGCGGATCAAGACCAATCGCCGCTGAACCTCTTCCTCTTTCATCGGGACGAAGTAGCTCATCACAACGCCAATACGATGCCTGCCGATTGGATTCCTGCTTTCCGGCGCGAGCTTCGGCTCTTCAATCCACTCACGCAAGGCTTCCTTCATCTTACCGATGTGCACGCGAATGTTGCTTCAGCTACACTGGAGTTACGTCAAGAGGGTCCGGCAAATGAGTTGGCAGCCATTATCCACTATGGTGCCCCCAACCGCCGCAATCCCAGGTCAATCTACGTCAATCTGCGCACCCAGG
The DNA here is from genome assembly GCA_001689995.1 of Tilletia indica. NCBI lineage: Eukaryota > Fungi > Basidiomycota > Exobasidiomycetes > Tilletiales > Tilletiaceae > Tilletia > Tilletia indica. The sequence goes on from MAPW01000110.1 coordinate 86,305, forward strand.
ACGGTCCAGTTCGTATTTATGCGACAAATCCCCACTACAACGCTTTGGCTTTCCCTGTTCTCTTCCCACGAGGCGAAACGTTCACAAAAGATCCTCGGTGGAACATTCGGAAGATTGCAAGGTTCCTTCTCCTCTCCGAACCTCGCTTCCGCCACTTTTATCGGGTCGCAAATCTGTGGATGCTCGACGTAGTTTGCAGGATGGAAGAGAGTCGGTTGGCATTTGTTGTGCATGGTATTGGAGCAGAAGCACGGCGAAACGAGGGGCATGCACACGAGATTGCTGAGATGGATGCGAACGACGAGAACGACCCTGATCGCCGCATGAATGCTGCACTACCAGCATCTTTCGTGGGCTCGCGCGCATATCGAGCCGAGCATGTCGCTGATGCGCTTGCTTTATCCACACGATTTGGTCCGCCACAAGGAATGATCACAGTGACAACCAATCCTGAATGGCCGGAATTGAAAGCGGTGTTAAACTCCCGGGCCGGACAGAGTGCCACTGCCGTACCCCAAATTACAACTCGAGTTTTCTCTCAGCGCCTCTCCAAATTTATGGCCAAACTGAAGACGCTCTTTCGGCCATTACTGTATATCATCAAAGTGGTCGAGTTCCAAAAGAGAGGCCTTCCACACGCTCACATTGTCTTCGCAGTGAGTATCCTTACACGGTGCAGCTCCACTTCCAGTCATCTCTTTTGACTAACATTGAACACATTATACAAAATGGCTCTTCATCTAGGCGGATCCAAAACTCCCTGTTGCGGCCATCGACGCCGTGATAAGCGGAGAAGTACCACCACAGAGTCAGCCTCGCCTTCGTGCAATGATACTGAAGTTCATGGTGCACGCGGACGATCATGTGTTCCGCGCCGATGGCAGCTTAAACGAGCGATCGAGATGTCAGCGGAATGGTCGATGCGTCTTTGGCTTCCCACAACCATTGACACCACACACCTACGTCGACCCCGCCACTCACCGTGTTGTATACCGTCGACGAGATGAGGCCGATCGCATGATTGCGACATATTCACCTGCTCTACTCCTGCTTTGGAACGGCCACTGCCATGTCGATATGGTCATGTCCGCTCACACGTTCGTATACATGTTCAAATACATTTCCAAGGGGCCTGATTACGCGCAGTACCGAATCACACCAGACAATCACAACAACGACGCTTCTGCAGAACAGCTAGCAGAATCTGCAGCACAGGAGTACATCCATGCGCGATACCTCTCCGCTTCCGAGGCCACATGGAGGATCTTCGGCTTCGACATCACGGCAAAGGCCAAAGACCCCGACAATAATTCGACTAGCCGTACACGAGCCAAACCGAAACCGACCCCAGTTTCGTGGCCGTGATGCGTCAGGATCCTCTGCGAGCACACTGATTCGATACTTCCTCAGACCCGCTGCCTTTGCTCATATGCGATACGTTACCTACTACGAAAGCATCGTCGCCCGCGCAGCTACACCACATCAAATCGAGCATCCCGAGACCCTGGATCCACGCGAGCATCTGGAGCGCACCGAGAACGGGTCTAACTTCCGCCCTCAAATCGTTCATCTCCGTCTCCAAGGAAGAGCGGCTGCTCGCATCAAGACCGTTCGACCTTCCGCCGGCGACGCTTTCTTCATCCGCCTCATTCTCCTTCATCGACCCATCTCGGACTGGAACGACTTGAAGCGTACACCCGACGGCCATGTTCATCCTTCCTTTCGCGACGCTGCTGCGCATGAAGGCCTCATTGAAGGAGAAAACGAGGCTCATCAAGTGATGGTAGAGGCCATACAGAACAACTCCGCACCCAACGATATGCGCTTTCTCCTTGCTCTCCTCATTTTTAAAGGGGCACCGTCACCCATCACGCTCTGGAACGATCACAAGGACGCACTGATACGGGACTTTCTACCGCTCATGTTTCCCAACCTCCAATCTGCCCCAATCATCACTCAGCGCATGGCAGAGCAGGCTGCACTGGACGACATCGACCGCAGCTTAGCCACATTTGGTCTTTCCAATGCGGATGTTGGCCTCCCCGTTGCAACTGCACGTCCTAAACTCATCGACGAAGAACTTCGATTCTTTGCTCCCCAGCGACGTCTCCTACGCAATGAAGCAGCCACCAATAGAGCCATGTTCACACAGCAGCAACAGGATATCCGAACCTCCATTCTCAGCGACATCCTCGGCGACTCCCCACCACAACTCCATCTTATTCAAGGTCGCGCCGGACGTGGCAAGACGTTTGTTGTGAAAGCCATTATTGACGAGCTACGCGGCAACAACCATGTTGTCGCCGTCTGTGGAGCAACAGGTCTCTCCGCATCCGCATTCACACGCGGGATGACTGTTCACAAACGGTTTGCGATCCCTGTTGTTGAAAACGAAGATGATCCCTCTGCCCCTCCACCGAGATCACAGCTCCCACTCACATCGGATCGAGCCGCATATCTCAAACATTGCTCTGCATTACTGATCGACGAAATTTGGGCGCTCCCTAGACCAGTCATTGAAGCAGTCGACATCTTCCTACGAGCAATAATGCAATCCAATGAACCGTTCGGCGGTAAATGCGTCATTGCTGTTGGTGATCCACGCCAAACTGCTCCCGTCACTAAGGAGAATACCCGGCAATCATCAATTGAAGCCTCCTTCCTATCTACAGCCTGTTCCCCCGCTTCACTTTGCATGAACTTCACGCATCCCAACGGCAGGCACATGACCTCGAGTTTGCCCAGTGGGTCGACGCCATTGGAGACGATTCGAACTCATCCAGCGTCGATCTCTCCAACATGTTCGAATCGGTTTTCACACATCAAGCAGCACTAGACTTCCTGTTTCCTCCAGATATTATGGCCAATCCCTCACAATCTGTGAAACGATGTTTTCTCACCCCTCTAAACGTCGCCGTCGACGAGTTCAACAACCTTGCCTTCGACACACTCCCAGGTCAAGGACGTGAGTTTACGCGACGTGTGCGGTGTGCCTCTTCTTGCTCTACACCCACATCTCTAATCGAGCTTCATCTCCTTCTTTCAGATCACAAACCATCCCGTGACTCCATCACGGATGCCGATGAGCATCCGAACGCTGCTGCCGACATTGAAGTCACCTTGCAGACACTGTCCTCTCTTAAGCATCCCGGTGTGCCCGACCATATGCTTCACCTCAAGGTCGGCCAGATATGCTCCCTGCTGAGGAACATCAACGTCTACAAAGGCCTGGTCAAGCACGCTCGCGTCTCTCTCACCCACATCGGCACACACAGCATCGGCGTCCGTCTGATCCAAGGCGGTCGGCCGTTCACACTCCCACGCATCAACTTCGACTTCACTCCCATCGGATCTCCTTTCACTCTCAACCGCAAACAATTCCCTCTCCGTCCAGCGTATGCATGCACATTTCACAGTTGCCAAGGACTGACGCTTGACAAATCTGTCATCGACTGCACTGTACCAGTCTTCACCCATGGTCAACGCTACGCCGCTCTTTCCCGCACCCGCAACCGTAACGACGTTCGCATCTACACGCCGGACGATGTTTCTCCCATCGTCAACAACATCGTTTACGGAGAGTTCATCACCCCCTCCCTGTAATCCAAAGATCCAACTCCAGCAGTCCAGCTCCATCCGCCTCCCACTCATCGCTCATAATGTTCCGCTACTCATTCCCTTCACTCCTTCCCTGCGCTCACACATTACGCTTCAATCCTCATCATAATGTCAACCTCACCGTACCTTCTCAACGCCAGTCGCTGACCAATCTGACCACCCAACAGCATGCGTATCGTTTCAAACTGACATCCTCAATCTACAGCAGCCTGCCTCTGCCTTTCATGAACATACTGACACAATATTTATACTCCAAGCTCCCTCATTCCGACTCACACCTTCCTTTTCTATCTACGCGCTAACTCCTTTCCGTCGCAGACACGCTCCCCAGCTCAAGTTTATGTTCCCATCATCCTCCCCAGCCCCCCTCATCCTTGATCCATCTCAACACCTCCCTCACACCTCATCAGTCATTATTCCCATCTACACAACGCCAGATAGCAGTCTCAGTGTGTGATGTCTCAATTCCATCGCCGACTCTGCTCGACAGGCAATGCGTACCCGTCTACTAGCCCGTCTAGCCATGCCAGCGTCTGAATGCCAAACACCAACTTCCCTGCGTCTCACACTTTCAAACCACAGCTGTCCGAAGTCAACCGCAACCCCTACGGCATCGGTCCGCACATACACGGCCCTCAACACCAGCCCCCATACCCGCGCCAACTGTCTTCAAAGGTATAAATACCGACCTTCTAATTCTTTTGAGCATACATGCCCTCTTCCCACCTATCCATCCCCATTCCAACTCTCACATCTTCTCCCTCCCCCATCAAAGTCCCCCTTCCCACACTTCACACCCCAAAACTACTAACATCAACCATGGAACGTCTTTTCATTTGCAACTTCACAGGCACAATCCACATGGAGTCCATAGAGAAGCATGCCACCCAAGGATGGTACAAGTTCAAAGGCACCGTGAGTCTCTTCCATCCTTTACTGCGCCTACACCGATGAACACATGCCTCTCATACTCATGATTCAACGCTCTCTCTCCGTCTTAGTCTCCTCTCGCCATTTCCAATGCCGCCGAACTCCCAGTGATCGGTACCATCTACAGCGCAGGAACGATGGCCGTGCCCGCAATGATAGACGTCACAGGTGCGCCGCATCCTCATACATCAACAGCTCGCCAAGTCCCATCCGTATTCAAGCTGATCTCTCCGCTCTGCTTTTTTCTGAGCTGGCCTCATTGGCATAACCTCCAACGGTGAACTCAAGCTGACCGTTCATCGGTTCGCAATGGTCTGCCCTGCCAACGAGATCTACCACACCATCTCTGCCCCAACTCTGTCTTGCACTGGCCAAGTCAGCGACAACAACAAGGTCAAAGGCTTCTTCAAGTTCAAGACCTCCTCTTGGGATCGCGAGGTAAGCTACACCCCACCCCTTCCACTCATCCCCCTCCAATACTCAGCTCCTCATGCTCATTCTTACCGCCCTCCCTCCTCCAAATCCCCGCAGAAAAAGCAAGTCCCGATCGCAGAGTACATCTGTCAACGCGACGCTACGCGTTGGAAGAACACTCCTTGGGCAGAAGTTGGACACCCCGTCTCCCTCATCGCACACACCCATCACAAAGAGGCCATAAGCAACATGATCTCTGTCGTACTCGACGACTTTTGCTGGACGACTCCTCCAGCAGGTTCCCCAGCTACTACCACCTCCAACAACACCAACGGCGCAGCAGGAAACAAATTCGGCAAACGTAAGCGCGAGAACGACGATAATGGTCCGGAATCTTCCACCTCCAACACCACCGCTGCTTGAAAGAACAATTGTCCATCTCGAACACGACATACACGTTTGCAGTCTCCAGTCTCCACTCTGCCCCCAACAAAACAATTGACAAAACACACCCTGCCTTTCAGCCTCAAACAGACATTTGAATTAACTCTCATCAGCTCTTCACTCCGCACCTCTGCCCACTTCCCCCTGCCATCTTACCTGTACTTTGTCCCTTCTCAACCCTTTCAAGTTCCAAATTGCACCGTGACGCGTGACCGCGTGACCGTTCACCAATGCAATTGACAATCGATTTCTCCCTTTCTCAATCTCTCCCAATATCGGTCCCAAACCACATATTAAGCCTCTCCTCAAAGCCACGCGGCGGTCCGCACAGCGCAGCGCAGCGCAGCGCGCACCAACGGTTTTACTTGTGTTCTTATGAAGGGAAATGACAAACACCGATATGAGAGCGTCTCGGATCCTGTTCACGTCTGCTCGCGTCTGTTCAGGCTTTATTGTGGTTGGAGAAAGTCATTTCCTCCAATGTAAGAGCGCTCTCGGTCTCTGTTCCCGCCTGTTCGTCCCTGTTCACTCTTTGTTCATATCATAGAAAGTGAACCACTCCGCCGTCAGAGCGCTCTCGGTCTCTGTTCACGCCTGTTCGCGCATGTTCACGCTGTGATCACGCTTTGTTCTGATCAAAGGAAATGAGATACACCGATATGAGAGCGTCTCGGTCCCTGTTCACGTCTGCTCGCGTCTGTTCAGGCTTTATTAAGGTTGAAGAAAGTAATTTGCTCCAATGTAAGAGCGCTCTCGGACCTCGGTCTCTGTTCGCGCCTGTTCGGCCCTCTTCACGCCTTATTCAACTCATAGAAAGAGTACTACGCCGTCGTAAGAGTGCTCTCAGTCTCTGTTCACGCTTGTTCGTCCCTGTTCACTCTTTGTTCATATCATAGAAAGTGAACCACTCCGCCGTGAAAGCGCTCTCGGTCTCTGTTCACGCCTGTTCGCGCCTGTTCACGCTGTAATCACGCTTTCTTCTGATCAAAGAAAATGAGAGACACCGATATGAGAGCGTCTTGGACCCTGTTCACGTCTGCTCGCGTCTTCTCAGGCTTTATCGTGGTTGAAGAAAATCATTTGCTCCAATGTAAGAGCGCTCTCGGACCTCTGTCTCTGTTCGCGCCTGTTCGGCTCTCTTCACGCTTTATTCAACTCATAGAAAGTGTACTACGCCGCCGTAAGAGCGCTCCCGGTCTCTGTTCACGCTTGTTCGCGCATGTTCACGCTGTGATCACGCTTTGTTCTGATCAAAGGAAATGAGATACACCGATATGAGAGCGTCTCGGTCCCTGTTCACGTCTGCTCGCGTCTGTTCAGGCTTTATTAAGGTTGAAGAAAGTAATTTGCTCCAATGTAAGAGCGCTCTCGGACCTCGGTCTCTGTCCGCGCCTGTTCGGCCCTCTTCACGCCTTATTCAATTCATAGAAAGTGTACTACGCCGCCGTAAGAGCGCTCTCGGTCTCTGTTCACGCTTGTTCGCGCATGTTCACGATGTGATCACGCTTTGTTTTGATCAAAGGAAATGAGATACACCGATATGAGAGCGTCTCGATCCCTGTTCACATCTGCTCGCGTCTGTTCAGGCTTTATTCAGGATGAAGAGAGTTATTTCCTCCAATGTAAGAGCGCTCTCGGTCTGTGTTCGCGCCTGTTCGTCCCTGTTCACTCTTTGTTCAGATCATAAAAAGTGAACTACTCCGCCGTCAGAGCGCTCTCGGTCTCTGTTCACGCTTGTTCGCGCAGGTTCACGCTGTGATCACGCTTTGTTCTGATCAAAGGAAATGGGATACACCGATATGAGAGCGTCTCGGTCCCTGTTCACGTCTACTCGCGCCTTTTCAGGCTTCATTAAGGTTGAAGAAAGTAATTTGCTCCAATGTAAGAGCGCTCTCGGTCTCTGTTCGCGCCTGTTTGTCCCTGTTCACTATTTTTTCATATCATAAAAAGTAAACTACTCCGCCGTCAGAGCGCTCTCGGTCTCTGTTCACGCTTGTTCGCGCCTGTTCACGCTGTGATCACGCTTTGTTCTGATCAAAGGAAATGAGATACAATGATATGAGAGTGTCTCGGACCCTTTTCACGTCTACTCGCGTCTTTTCAGGCTTTATTGAGGTTGAAGAAAGTCATTTCCTCCAATGTAAGAGCGCTCTCGGTCTCTGTTCGCGCCTGTTCGCGCATGTTCACGCTGTGATCACCCTTTTATCCTATCAAAGGAAGTTAGATACACCGATATGAGAGCGTCTCGGTCCCTGCTCACATCTGCTCAAGTCTGTTCAGGCTTTATCCAGGTTGAAGAAAGCCATTTCCTCCAACGTAAAGGCGCTCTCGGTCTGTGTTCGCGCCTGTTCACTCTTTGTTCATATCATAGAAAGTCAGCTCCTCCGCCGTAAGAGTGCTCTCGGTCTCTGTTCACGCCTGTTCGCGCCTGTTCACGCTGTGATCCCGCTTTGTTCTTATCAAAGGAAGTTAGATACACCGATATGAGAGCGTTCCGGTCCCTGTTCACATCTGCTCGCGTCTGTTCAGGCTTTATCCAGGTTGAAGAAAGCCATTTCCTCCAATGTAAGAGCGCTCTCGGTCTGTGTTCGCGCCTGTTCGTCCCTGTTCACTCTTTGTTGATATCAGAGAAAGTGAACTACTCCGCCGTAAGAGCGCTCTCGGTCTCTGTTCACGCCTGTTCGCGCATGTTCACGCTGTGATCACGCTTTGTTCCGATCAAAGGAAATGAGATACACCAATATGAGAGCTCTTCGGTCCCTGTTCACGTCTGCTCGCGTCTGTTCAGGTTTTATCGAGTTTGAAGAAAGTCATTTGCTCCAATGTAAGAGCGCTCTCGGCTGTGATCGCGCCTGTTCGTGCCTGTTCACTCTTTGTTCATATCATATAAAGTGAACTACTCCGCCGTAAGAGCGCTCTCGGTCTCTGTTCACGCCTGTTCGCGCATGTTCACGCTGTGATCACGCTTTGTTCCGATCAAAGGAAATGAGATACACCAATATGAGAGCTCTTCGGTCCCTGTTCACGTCTGCTCGCGTCTGTTCAGGTTTTATCGAGTTTGAAGAAAGTCATTTGCTCCAATGTAAGAGCGCTCTCGGCTGTGATCGCGCCTGTTCGTGCCTGTTCACTCTTTGTTCATATCATATAAAGTGAACTCCTCCGCCGTAAGAGTGCTCTCGGTCTCTGTTCACGCCTGTTCGCGCATGTTCACGCTGTGATCACGCTTTGTTCCGATCAAAGGAAATGAGATACACCGATAGGAGAGCGTCTCGGTCCCTGTTCGCGTCTGCTCGCGTCTGTTCAGGCTTTATCCAGAATGAAGAAAGTCGTTTTCTCCAATGTAAGAGCGCTCTCGGTCTGTGTTCGCGCCTGTTCACTCTTTGTTCATATCATATAAAGTGAACTCCTCCGCCGTAGGACTGCTCTCGGTCTCTGTTCACGCCTGTTCGCGCATGTTCACGCTGTGATCACGCTTTGTTCCGATCAAAGGAAATGAGATACACCGATAGGAGAGCGTCTCGGTCCCTGTTCGCGTCTGCTCGCGTCTGTTCAGGCTTTATCCAGAATGAAGAAAGTCGTTTTCTCCAATGTAAGAGCGCTCTCGGTCTGTGTTCGCGCCTGTTCACTCTTTGTTCATATCATAGAAAGTCAACTACTCCGCCGTAAGAGTGCTCTCGGTCTCTGTTCACGCCTGTTCGCGCCTGTTCACGCTGTGATCACTCTTTGTTCCGATCGAAGGAAGTGAGATACACCGATATGAGAGCGTTCCGGTCCCTGTTCACATCTGCTCGCGTCTGTTCAGGCTTTATTTCTTCCAATGTAAGAGCGCTCTCGGTCTGTGTTCGCGCCTGTTCACTCTTTGATCATATCAGAGAAAGTCAACTACTCCGCCGTAAGAGTGCTCTCGGTCTCTGTTCACGCCTGTTCGCGCCTGTTCACGCTGTGATCCCGCTTTGTTCTTATCAAAGGAAGGGAGATACACCGATATGAGAGCGTCTCGGTCCCTGTTCACATCTGCTCGCGTCTGTTCAGGCTTTATCCAGGTTGAAAAAAGCCATTTTTCTCCAATGTAAGAGCGCTCTCGGTCTGTGTTGGCGCCTGTTCGTCCCTGTTCACTCTTTGTTGATATCAGAGAAAGTGAACTACTCCGCCGTAAGAGCGCTCTCGGTCTCTGTTCACGCCTGTTCGCGCATGTTCACGCTGTGATCACGCTTTGTTCTTATCAAAGGAAATGAGATACACCGATATGAGAGCTCTTCGGTCCCTGTTCACGTCTGCTCGCGCCTGTTCAGGCTTTATCCAGATTGAAGAAAGTCATTTACTCCAATGTAAGAGCGCTCTTGGTCTCTGTTCGTGCCTGTTCGTGCCTGTTCACGCTGTGATCACGCTTTGTTCTGATCAAAGAAAATGAGATACACCGATATGAGAGCTTCTCGGTCCCTGTTCACGTCTGCTCGCGTCTGTTCAGGCTTTATCGAGGTTGAAGAAATTTTTTTCCTCCAAAGTAACAGCTCTCTCGGTGTCTCTTCGTACCTGTTCGTGCCTGTTCACTCTTTGTTCACATCATAGAAAGTCAACTACTCCGCCGGAAGAGCGCTCTCGGTCTCTGTTCGCGCCTGTTCGCGCATGTTCACGCTGTGATGCCGCTTTTATCCTATCAAAGGAAATGAGATACACCGATAGGAGAGCGTCCCGCTTTGTTCTGATCAAAGGAATTGAGATACACCGATAGGAGAGCGTCCCGGTCCCTGTTCACATCTGCTCAAGTCTGTTCAGGCTTTATCCAGGTTGAAGAAAGTCATTTGCTCCAATGTGAGAGCGATCTCGGTCTCTGTTCGCGCCTGTTCATCCCTGTTCATTCTTTGTTCAGATCATAGAAAATGAACTCCTCCGCCGTAAGAGTGCTCTCGGTCTCTGTTCACGCCTGTTCGCGCATGTTCACGCTGTGATCACGCTTTGTTCCGATCAAAGGAAATGAGATACACCGATAGGAGAGCGTCTCGGTCCCTGTTCGCGTCTGCTCGCGTCTGTTCAGGCTTTATCCAGAATGAAGAAAGTCGTTTTCTCCAATGTAAGAGCGCTCTCGGTCTGTGTTCGCGCCTGTTCACTCTTTGTTCATATCATAGAAAGTCAACTACTCCGCCGTAAGAGTGCTCTCGGTCTCTGTTCACGCCTGTTCGCGCCTGTTCACGCTGTGATCACTCTTTGTTCCGACCAAAGGAAGTGAGATACACCGATATGAGAACGTCTCGGTCCCTGTTTACATCTGCTCGCGTCTGTTCAGGCTTTATCCAGGTTGAAAAAAGCCATTTTCTCCAATGTAAGAGCGCTCTCGGTCTGTGTTCGCGCCTGTTCGTGCCTGTTCAATCTTTGTTCATATCATATAAAGTGAACTACTCCGCCGTAAGAGTGCTCTCGGTCTCTGTTCACGCCTGTTCGCGCCTGTTCACGCTGTGATCCCGCTTTGTTCTTATCAAAGGAAGTGAGATACACCGATATGAGAGCGTCCCGGTCCCTGTTCACATCTGCTCGCGTCTGTTCAGGCTTTATCGAGTTTGAAGAAAGTTGTTTCCTCCAATGTCAGAGCGCTCTCGGTCTCTGTTCGCGCCTGTTCATCCCTGTTCACTCTTTGTTTATATCACAGAAAGGGAACTACTCCGCCGTGAGAGCGCTTTCGGTATCTGTTCACGCCTGTTCGCGCATGTTCATGCTGTGATCACGCTTTGTTCTGATGAAAGGAAAGCAGGTTCACCGATATGAGAGCGTCTCGGTTCCTGTTCACATCCGCTCGCGTCTGTTCAGGCTTTATCCAGGTTGAAGAAAGTCATTTCCCCCAATGTAAGAGAGCTCTCGGTCTCTGTTCGCGCCTGTTCGTCCTGTTCGTGCGCTAAACGGGGTTTCCCTTCGGTTACGCCAACACATGCGCTCATGCGCTTGGCGACTTCTCTCGGCCGAACTCCATTCTCTGTTCTCTTTTCCCTCTCTTTTCCTTTGCTTTTCCTTTTCGCTTCCACGTGCGCTTCCGGTTCCGTCCCTTTCTGATTCCATTAACTCGTGCGCTTCCCTCTTCGCTTCCGATTTCCTCACGGCTCACGTGCTTTCCTTCGCTCTCGCTTTTCCCACACCGTTGCCTAGCAACAGCGCGCTCTCGCTCAGATCACTTTCTCCGTTGTACCTAGCATTCTCTCTGGTTTTCACATCGAATCACACCTCGCTTTCACTTGTCATAGCTTCTGCTGTTACATGGTGATGAGAGGAGATTCTTCTTGCTACTACTGAACGACAGAATAGCACACTCACTCCCAGCTCGCCCCCACATCTCACCCAATACCAACCATGCCACCCAAACCCGAAACCGCTCCGCCTACCACTCGCGCCCAAGGCAAGAAGCGCCTCGAGCCTGGCGACGCCGAAATCGGCACACCCTCTGCCTCGGATGTTGCCACGGTTACGGAGCCCTCGACGCCCACCGCTGCCGAAGCGAACCCTCCTGGAGAATCGGCCATACCCGCGTGAGCTGCGCGTCTATCCGCCAACGTCAACCAGTTGCTTGTCGAGCAAGCTCAACTCCGCGCCCAGGTCACTGACGTGTCCAAGCGCGTAAGCCGCATCGAGATTCGCCCTCCCGGAACTGTTTCCCCTGCGTCGGATCGCGCTCGTTCCCCTGTACGCGAAGATCGGCCCTCTGACGATGCACGCGTCACGACCTCCTCCGGCGACGTGTCGACCTCGGCCAGCGACCCCATGACCTTGCCATTCCGCAGTCGAACGACTTCCGACGAGAGGAACCGGATCGCCTGCGCCCTCGGTTTGCACGGGATGCGGTTGAACGAAGTCCTCAGTGCCCCTGACGTTGACTTCTCCTTGGGCCAGACCCCCGGTCGAGACGGGACACCCACCTCCACCTCCATCCCTGCCTCTCGTCCTCTCACCACATCAACCCCCATCCCTGCCACGGCCCCCGCTCCTCGTCCGCTCACTTGCAAGCACGAGCTCCTCGGATCCTTTGACGGGGACCCGCTTCGCCTCGAGAAGTTCTTGAGCCGAGTTCGCGACATCACGCGCTCCTTTCGTGTCGACGGCTGGGAGAACGCGGTTGTGGCGGCGGTACCTCAAGCTTTGAAAGGCGATGCCGAGATTTGGCACGGAGGTCTGTCGGACGAGCAGATTCACGCGATGCGGACGGTCGCCGATATCGCCAAGGCCATGCGCGCAGCGTTCCCGGCGAATCGCGCTCAACAGCGTAAGGAGGCCCGCGAGCGAAGCTGGAACGCCAAGACAGAGTCGGCTATGAGCTACTACTTCGCAAAGATACAGCTCATGCGGCAAGCGTTCGGACAGACTTACGATGAGGAGTCTCTCGCCCAGGATGTTGCCGACGGTCTCGAGGCCAGTATGCGTGCATACATTCGCCTGCCGACCCATCACCCCACACTTGATCAGCTCCAGTCCGCGATCGCCGAGTGGGAACCGACCTGACGAGAGGTCCACCGCGTTCCATTGGCATCCAAGACCGGCGGCGGTGACAAGGTCGCTGCCGGCACTGCGGGTCCAACAACAACAACGGGATCAGCACCTTCTGCCCGACCGCCGCGATCCGAGCAGCGAAACTCACCGGCTGTCGCACAATCCTCAGTATCCGCACCTGTCCCTTCCCAACCTTCGTTCGGGTCCCTGGCCTCCACGTACGATCCGGCCCGGGTCGTCCCTGCTTCTGGTGACCAGCCTCGCATGTACCGCCGCCCAGATTCGACGAAGGTGATGCGTCTTGCTCGCAACTGCGGAAAGTGTGGTGGGTCGCACTTCGACTTTGAGCACGAGCACTTGCTGAAGTCCGGGCAGATCCACACGCTCGACTCACTCACCGAGGATTATCCCGAGGTCGATGAGGCTGAGCTTGGGCTCGCCCCTTTTTGAAGGTCCGAAATGACGGTACTAATGGCGGGCGACCTGTTCACGTCAGCCCGCCCCCTCCTCGTCCACCTGATCCCGCGCAGCAAGCCACTGCTGTCGTTGAGGAGAGAGAGGAGATCATTAGCCCACTTGTCCGTGACGACGTTAAACTATACCAAGTCCGCGATGACGACAAACTAGGCCATGTCCGTGATGACACGAAACTAGATCACACTCACAGTTCCCACTTCTCGACCTCTAAGCAGACGGGACCAGGGGAAGACGCCCCCCCTGGCGAAGCTGTGGTGAGGCCGGTTGCTGGATGGGAGGGAGGCGCCCCTCCGCTGCTCAGCAGCGAGGAATGTCAGCTAGACGTTCCTGACAGACTCGCGCGTGAGAGAGTCTGTCGCAGCCCCCATGCACTCACCAATCATGAATGCAAGAGCGGCAGGGAGCGGGCTGCGTCCCCCTCTGGTCCAAGAAGGGACCTCCCTGCCGGGTACCGCGCAGGCGTGGCCATGCGTGGAGATGACAGTGAGCTTGGACCACCCACTGATCTGAGACCCCATGGCGCTGACAATCGGGGAGTAAATTCCTCTCCAACTTTGCTAGACGGACTCGACACTGATTTACCTTTCACCGACCCTGTAGGTGTAGCTTCTGCACGTTTGCAGGGCGAGAAGGTTCGAGTTGGGTTCGAGGGAGAAAGCTCAGCAGGGGAGATTCACATTGAGGCGGCGCCTCACTTCTTTGTCGCACGCACTTTCCCTCTGGAAAGAGAGAAGAAACCATTGCGTACGCCGACTGCTCGCCGCGGATCCACGGTGGTCTTGCACCCCGACCCCGATGTAGGCACCGGCACCGCATACCGGAGACATGTCCCCCTCACTACGCACATCCGTATCAACGATACGGAGGGGACGCCATTGTCCTCCGTGTTGGACACCGGGGCATCATTATCCGTTATCGATCGCAATCTCCTCGAGGCATTGGGCGGCGAGGTCCGCGGGCAGTCTATGCCCATACACGGTCTCGGCTCCGTCCGGTCGTTGGGATGGGCCACCCTCACCTTCTTCATCACCGCTGCGGACTGCAAAGGCCGCTCCGTCATGCTCGAGGGGGTGGTGGAATTTCACGTCCTTGAGGCTTTCGCTCCTGGCCTGTGTCTTGGACAAGACTTCATTAGCACACACGGTGTTGTCATCGACTCGAGGTCCGGCTTGGCATCCATTCGGCACGAGGCTCGGACTCTCACCTTTAAAGTCCACGAACACATGCCCACACCTTTTGCCAAGGAGGCAGAGCTGTGCATCGATCGCGATATAGTCGTGCCGGCTCGCTCTCATGCGTGGATACCGGTGGATGCCGCTTGTTTGGCGCCCGGGTGGATTACACCGCATTCCCTCGGCTGACGACGGATGCCACACAAGAGGTGCAGCTGGCGGGCCCCATCGCTCTCATGAGCCGGTCCGTTCATTATGTCCTCCTGACAAATCTCGGTTCCGTCGATGCCGTCCTCGAACGCCGGACACCGGTGGCGGATGCGGTCGCTGCCAGTCTTGGCGATGTCAACGTGGCTACCCCTTCCATGTTCGAGCTTCAACCCCCCGCCTCCACACCTGCTGCGCGTATGTCGATGGCGGATACGACCCCAGCCGCTGACGTTGACGTTGGCCCTCTCGATGTGTGCGAGACACCAGACGAGTACGCCCCTCCCGCTCAGCCCGTCGACCAGGCGACCGTGATCATCGACGAGGCCTTCAAGGTTGGCATTGACGATAGCGGCCAGCCTCCCTCGGAGATTGTCTCGGTGCTGCGCGCACACCGCGAGGCCTTTACGTTGGATGGGCGTCCTGGGCGGGTTGTTGGACACGAGATGGGCATCGACTTGCGCGACGAATCCGCGGTACATCCCGAGGCGCCTCGGCGCGCGAGCCCTGAGAAACGTCGGGCGATGGATTCCGCTATCGATCAGCTGCTGGAGTGGGACATCATTGAGCCCAGCTCCAGCCCGATATCTTTTCCCGTCCTTATGGTCCGACAACACGACAAGTGGCGTTTTTGCGTCGATTATCGGCAGTTGAACGCCCACACCATCGCCGACTCCTATCCCTTGCCGACGATCGATTCCGTGTTCAATTCCCTCGTGGGCAAGAAGGTTTTCAGCTCGTTGGATGCACTCAGGGGTTATCACCAGTTGGGTGTACGGGAGAAGGATCGTTGGAAGACGGCGTTCACGTGTCATCGTGGCCTCTTCCAGTATAAGACGGTGCCGTTCGGTCTACGCAATGCCCCCGCAGTTTTTCAACGCCTTATGGATGCCCTGCTTGGGGAGCTGAGATGGAAAGATGCCGTCGTGTATATTGACGACGTCGTCGTCGCCACTTTCAACTTGGCAGACCATGTCGTTGCGTTGGATACCCTCCTCTCTCGCGCTACCGCCGTCGGCCTCCGCTTCAGTCCTTCGAAGTGTACCTTCGCCGTGTCCTCCTTGGTGCTGCTCGGTCGAAAAGTATCGGGTGCTGGGGTTGCGGTGTGGGGGAGCGTGCCAAGTCGGTCCTTGACTTGCCTCGCCCGCGGACGCTGCGCGAGTTGTACCACACCCTTGGCCTTTTTGGGTACTACCGCGCCTTTGTTCCCAACTTCGCCTCCATCGCGGCGCCTCTCTCCAGTCTCACCCAAGGATGGAAGTACGAGACGGTTGAGGATCGGTATCAGTTGGTTTCTCCGGACGGATCTGCCGTTTCTGCTGACAAGGTGCCGATCTCGTGGGGCCAGCCCCAGCAGGAGGCTTTTGATGCGCTTAAGCGAGCCATCTCTTCGCCTCCAGTCCTCGCCCATCCCGATCCGGCTCGGCATTACTTGCTCTACGTTGACGCGAGCAAGGACGGGTTTGGTGCCATTCTCCACCAGGTTTTCGACGATGATGACCCGGCACCGCCTCCCAGCTCCAAGTCTGCCGCCCTGCACGCCTTCGATGTCCGTCTCTTGCCCGCTTCGATTGAGAAGGAACGCTGGCACGCCTGGCTCCTGCACGATCGTTTCTTTGGCCCCATCTTCCGTGCTGTGGAGACGGGCGGTGCTGCGGGAGCTGATTGGATCGTGAAGGAGGGCGTCTTGATTCGGCGGACCGATGTTATGTTGGCTCTTCCAGAAGGGGGTCTTCCGCCGATCTTGAAGGTCGCTCATGACGAGGGGGGCCACTTCGGCTTCACAAAGACCCTTCTCCGCGTGCAACGCCACTTCTGGCGACCGGGGTTGTCTGACGCTGTTCGCGCTTGGGTGAAACACTGTTCGGTCTGTGTCGCCACGAAGCCGGCTCGTGTGCTAGATGGGGTAGACTAGCGGTGGTCACACAAAGCATTCCTTCTTCAACCTCTCTTCTCTTGCAGTTCCTCACACGTTCCGTCTCCATTCCATTCCCATCCCCTTTCATCTCCACGTGCGCTCTCTTCTCGCTTCCCTGCTTGCTTTCCGTTTCCACTATTGATCACTCTCACGCCGTTGCCTAGCAACAACTCTCTCGGCCGATACTCTTCCGCGCTCATCCTTCTTGTTCTCGCACTGTCCACTTGTATCCCTTCTTCTCTCTCTCCATCGAATCAATTCTCTACTTTCCTCATAGCTTGTACACTACTAGTATATGTGTGCCAGTGGCAGAGGTATAGGCCACACTACTATTTCATTCGCTCTCTTCTCTCGCGATTGCACTACCGTTCCAGTATCGTTCCTCCTTTCCGTTCTCGTTCTCTTGTTTGCACGTTCCACTTTCTCTCTCCACATTTCTGTCACGTGATTCTGCGCACAGGCCAGCTCTCCTCCTTTCCACCTCGCTTCCCCTTTGTATCTTCTCTCTCTCCTTCCTGCATCGTTCAATCTCACACTCTTCCAGCTCATAGAGCGTCACCGCACTCAACCTCATCCGCAGGAAGAGTTGTAAGTAGCGCATCCGCCAGTACATGGTGATGAGAGGAGATTCTTTCCTCAACGCCTGATCAGCTGCGAGTACGCCTTTACCTGATCGCTCTCCCATCCACTCTTTCTTCCCTTCCCTACCTTTTCATCCTTTCTCATCCATCACCTGTCGCCGCCATGTCGCCTTCACCAACTACAGATTTTACACCTTTTATGGCCTTATGGCCCGAATCCGCCCATCCTTCTTATCGCACTTCTGTCACCATCGACGCCCGCAGCGCTTCCCGTCCCGTCACTACCGCCGACTTCCACCATCACCACTTTTCACAGGCGTCCTTTGACGTGTTCTTTGGGGACCTGTCTCAATCCTTCATCCTCAGCTGCACTTCCGAAGGGGACGGCATATTGCTCAACGACATCGCCTTAACCGCTCAGCGGCCTCGCAATTCGATCGAACGATTGGCAGATGGGGACGTCATCACCATCATAGGATCACCCACTCTAGGCGATTCCAGCCTCACTCTTCGCGTTCGAATCGCATTCATGCCCAACAAGGTTCCCTCCATTTTTGCAAACTCTTCCTTGGCGACTTCTCCACTCACCTCGGTACTGGATGGTACGCATCTCCGCCCCTGAGACCGCATTCACACATCCCGACCTCCTCATCGTCTTCAGCACTCTCATTCATTCACAAATCCGCTCCAAGCACTGCCACCCGTCCCATTCCAGCTGCTCTGCAAGACTCCTGGCCGGATCGGCCCTTGTCCACCACAGATCCGCATCGACCAGAGTCACCAAAGATCACCGGCATGTCTTCAATCCTGAGCGATGCTTCCTTCACTGCTCCCATCGCAGCTTCCATCGAGTCTCCAGCTGCTCATCCGCCTTATCATCCCGGTGATTTCACTTCTGCTTCGAGCGCTGCTGTCGAGACTGCGGTATCACGATCACCATCCACCATCACTCCCAATCTTCCTCGGCCCTCAGATTCACCTTCGATCAGTCATGCGCTCGATGATATGTCGACCCAGAGTGACTCTGCTCTTCGGACGCCTTACAAGCAGCTGGTTGCGGGGCTGCGTGCGCGCGCATCGTTCAGCATCCGTCCAACAGATGAAGCACCAGAAGCAACCGATGCAAAAACTCCGGGGCTCTCTGCGAGTCGTGCGGACCCGCACTCGTGTCGGGCTGAGAGCAGCGATGCGTTCGACTGTCATTGCAATCATGACGACGACATGGTGATGAGAGTGGATTGAACGTACCCACATCGCGCTGACACCCTTTCTTGCCTTCCGCACCAGCACCTCACCCCCATCCTTGCCACCCGCTCCAACATGAGCACCCGCAACACTCAGAACAGCGCCCGCGCTGCCGCCCGCGACGATGACACCAACACTCCTACCGGCGAGCCTGCGGCCGGCGAAGACAACAACCCTCTCCGCGTCCGCGTCGATCAACTCCAGCAGACAATCACCGAATACGGTGCTGAGCTTCGCTCACTTCAACGCAGCGTTGGTAGCCACGACCAGCGTCTTTCCTCCATCGATGACAAGCTTTTGGAACTCCTCTCACTGTCCCGCGCTCGTCTCAACCCTTCGTCCACCTCCGACATGACGGCGCCTGCAGCTACCGACACTCAGCACGCCGACGATTCATCTGCTGACGTCGCCGAGACCAATCCCACCCCTCCCGTTCCCCCCCACATGTCCTCCACTCCGTCCACTCGCACCTCTCTCGCGTCTGGCGCTCGTTCTCGTGCCACGTCGATAGGATTCACGGATCCGGTGATATCGGACGTCAGCACAACTTCCGGGGGCGGGAGCAAGCTCAACTTCGTAATCAAGCCCGAAGAGCTAGGCACCTTCGACGGTACGCCAGAGGATACGGAGCTGTTTCTTTCGAACATCGACGCCATCTATCAGTCCGAACCGGACGACGTCAATCTACCTGCATGGGAGAAGGCGATTCTCCGGGCCTTACCTCGCACTCTCCGCGACGAGGCTCGGCTTTGGTTCGCTTCCCTGGACGACTTCGGACGCAAGTCTCTCAAGTCTCTCAAAGGTGAAGGCGGATGGTTCGCTCAACTTCGCGGCGCATTTAAGCCTCCGGACTCGGTTGTCCGCATTCAAGCGCGCGATCGAACTTGGGATCCCGAGAACGAAACCATTTCTCACTACATCTTCGCCAAGGTTGCCCTCCTCAAGGCAGGATGGCCTCATTTCAAGGACGTCGATTGCATCGCCGACGTGGTGGCGGGGGTACCCGACGATCTCGCTCGAGTTCTGCGCGTCCCTCTGCTGGAGAAGAAGAAGTTCCCGGAACTTCGAGCGGAGATGCGCATACAGGAGGCGTATTGGAGGAGCATTCACTCGCGACCGCTGTCGCAGTCCCCTTCCACCGACGCGGTGTCGACTCGGAATCGCGCACCGGTCCATGGTGCCCTTGTCCAGCCATCGGTGGCTCCTCCCGCCACCTTCGCACAGTCCCCAACTCGACAGTCTGCTCCACCCACCTTCGGTCGGAGTTCGAGACGCGGCAAGTCGATTCGGAGCGACTTCGTTCCCTCTCGTCTCGGGTACGGTATCAATCCGTCCACCGGACAGCGCAACATGACCTACAAGGTCCCAGATACCGACGAGATCATGTGGTGCGCTCGCTCGTGCCGCATCTGTAAGGGCGACCATTTCGACTTCGCTCACGACTACTGCTCCACCAACGTCGTACACGTCGCAAACGTCGAGGACGAGGATGACTACCCCGTCACCTCAGAAGTCTCGCATTTTTGAACGTCCGCAACGACGTTAAACTAACTACACCGCCCGCGCTTCCTCTGGCAACAGAGAAGCCTTGTGAACCGCCTCCTCCCACGGCATTCCTGGCTCAGCCAGCGCCGGAGAGGACGGTTGAAGGTGTTGGCGGTCGGTGCTACACTTCCACCGACTGCTGCGACCCCCCTTCCAGGCACTACACTTCTGCCCAGGGATGCAAGAGCGATGTCGAGAGGGTTGCCGTTCCTTTGGGCCCAGAGGGAACGCTCGACATCGGGTACCACATGATTTCGGCCTCGGGACCTGGCAGAGGAAGTGGGCCCTCATCTGCCCAGACCACCCGAGGCCACCCACAAGGCACGTATCACTCGTGCCCCTCCCATGATGCTAGAGACCAGAGTGCTGCTGATGATGTCCCTTCCTCTCCTCACACTCAGAGCGAGGACATCCAGCCGCTTCCCGTTCTCCATTTGGCACAGACATCCTGGCTACTCCAGCCCGCCGTTGTGCCGTCGGCCGCTCCATCCTCACAGCTGCCGCGCCGCGCGTGCACAGAAGTGAAGATGTCACGCCTCAAGGAGACGGGTTCTGGTCGCGGGTACGAGCGTCATGCTCCGACGACTTGTCGTCTGCGTTTTACCGGCTCGGACCTGCCGGATGTCTCCTCTCTCATAGACACCGGAGCCTCACTCAGCACAATCGATCGAGGCTTGGCGGACAGACTAGGTCTGACGCCTCAGGCACCATCACTGAGCATCAACGGTATCGGTACCCAGCGCACATTGGGATATGTCACGTTGTCTTTCTATCTCGAAGGCACGGACACCGAGGGAACCGCGGTTCGCCTCTGCTTCGATCACGACTTCCACGTCCTCCAGAACTTCGCCCCGGGAATATGCCTGGGTGATGACTGGATCACGGGTCATTCAGTGGTCGTCGACACCGCCGGAGGGGTGGCAACGATTGGGGGGCACACTTTCCCCGTCCGCGGTAGAGTTCCTCACGCTCGGACTCTGTCGGCGAAGATCTGCACCAAGCGGGACACGGTTATTCCTCCGTCTTGCCACGCCTGGGTGGACGTCGACTCGGCCGCGCTCGTCGAGGATGTCGACTATCTCCTTGAGCCGACATTCCTACACTCTCCAGACACTGAGCTCGCCCTCACAGCTGTCGCTTGTGTCATGGATCGCTCTACCTCGATACTGCTGGTCACCAACTTCGGCACCGACTCCTTCCAGCTTCCCGGTCGTTCCAACCTTGGACAAGCGACCGCACTCGGTCCGGGCGTCACGCCCGTGATACAGGCTTGACTTTCCATCTTCACGCCGACTCCCTCGCTACCCCACTTGATCCCTTCGACTTCGACGAACAGCCTTCTGCAGCTGCAGCTGACGCTGCCTCGACGACATTGGTCGACGACTTCTGGAAGGTCGGGGTGGATAGCAAGGGACGGCCACATGCAGGGGTGATAGCGGTTCTGCGGCAGCATCGACAGGCGTTTGCACTGGACGGTCGTCCTGGTCACATCCGTGGAGTACAAATGCACGTGCCGGTCGAGGAGCCCTCTCGACTCCGCGCTGAATCACCACGTCGAGTGAGCCCAGAGCTACGCGCCGTCATCGAGAAGCAGATTGCCGATCTCCTCGAATGGGATGTTATCGAAGAGAGCCGCAGCCCGGTCAGCTCTGCAGTCCATCTCGTCAAGCAACGCGATAAAGTTCGATTCTGCGTGGACTATCGCCACATCAACTCCGCCACCACGCCTGATCGGTACCCCCTTCCTCGGATTGACGATGTCCTGGAGAGTCTTCGCGGGGCGCGATGGTTCAGCAGTCTCGACGCCATCCGTGGCTATCATCAAATGGATGTTGCCGAGGAGGATCGATGGAAGACCGCCTTTATCACACATAAGGGTCTCTACCAATACAAACGCGTTCCCTTCGGTCTTCGCTCAGCACCAGCATACTTCCAGCGATTCATGGAT
This sequence comes from Tilletia indica, assembly GCA_001689995.1. NCBI lineage: Eukaryota > Fungi > Basidiomycota > Exobasidiomycetes > Tilletiales > Tilletiaceae > Tilletia > Tilletia indica. The sequence continues at coordinate 108,271 of MAPW01000110.1, forward strand.
GGTTTGCTCGGCCCGATGCGATGGATCACTGCACTCGTCTACCTTGACGACGCCGTAGTGTATACGAAGACGCTCGACGACCATATGGCTGCGCTTGCTCAGCTTCTGACGGCGGCAGAGCGGGCAGGACTGCGCTTTAGCCCGGCGAAATGTACATTCGCTGTGCGCGAGCTGAATCTTCTGGGACGGAAAGTTTCGGGTCACGGCCTCGGTATCATGGAAGATCGCGCCTCCGCGGTGTTGAACTTGCAACCCCCTCAGACCCTCCACGAGCTATACCACACTCTCGGGTTGTTCACCTACTACCGGCAGTTCATTCCCCGGTTCTCCAGATCGCCAAGCCTCTCACGGACTTGACAAAGGGATGGTCGTACAAAAAGGTCGGGAGCGTTCACCGCTTGCTGGACCCAGACGGCGACTTTGTGTCCGCTCGGAAGGCCCCGATCCGCTGGACGGCCGTGCAACAGGAGGCGTTTGAGACTCTCAAACGCGCAATCGCCGCACCCCCCACGCTCGCTCACCCCGACTACGACCGGCCGTTCCTCTTATACACGGACGCCTGTAAGACAGGGTTCGCCGCCGCGGTACACCAAGTCAGTGTGTTCCCAGATGGTCCAGACGCGATAGCCCTTCCAGCATGGCCTCGCGATCCTTTTGTCGGCGGTCGAGACCATTGGGTGGCGGCCCTCCGCACGGATCCCATTTTCGGACCGACGGTTCGCCGACTCGAGACTGGCGGAGACCACGGCTCTGAGGAGATGTACCGCCTCGTCGATGGCGTTCTTCTCCGCCGCGATGATGGACGTCTCTGCGTTCCTCGGATCTGCTTGCTACCGCTTCTCCGATCCTTCCACGATGACGGCGGTCACTTTGGGTTTGCGAAGACCTACATGCGCACCGCCGCCGAATTCTGGAACCCCCGGCTATCCTCTTTGGTCGCCGCCTACGTTCGTCACCGCGCCACTTGCATCCGTACGAAGACTAGCCGGGCGGTAGGACGTCTCGATATCGACCACGATGCTGTCCGTCCTTGGCAACATACGTCCATCGACGTCGTTCTTGGTCTACCTCGCAGCCAACGCGGCCACGACGCTGTCATCATTGGGACAGACACCTTTTCCAAGATGGTACTCCTCGCTCCTTGCACCTCGTCCTTCACTGCCCGTGACATCACTTCTTTCATCCTAAATCGGATCGTTCGGGTTGGGTGGCGTCCAGAACGCTTGATCTCAGATCATGACCTCCGCATCATGGGCTCCGCTTGCTCCCAGCTTGGCGAGGTGTTGGGAATGCGCGTGACTTCGACTCCTCCGCACCACCATCAAGCGAATCCCGTCGAACGTCAAGTTCAGACGCTGCAGCGAGTATTACGCGCGATGGTCGCCTCCGGGTCCGGCTCATGGGACGATGTTGTCCTTCCTGCAGCCGAGCTGGCGATGAACAGTGCGCCCAGTCGCGCCACCGGTATGACGCCGTTCGACGCGGTCTACATCGACTCGCCTCGTGCGTTGGACACCATCCTCGCACGTCCTGATCACGGCGGGGTGGGGGAGTGGGCGGAACGGTTTGCCCAGGCCAAGGCACGACTGCTGGAGGCGAGAACTCTGATCCGCGCCGAGCGCTTACGCCAGCGGCGTGCGTATGATGATCGACGAGCCCCATTGCCGTCCATCCAGTCCGGCGATCGTGTTTGGGTGCGCCTCTCCGATCGTCCGATCGGCTCCGCTCCTTCAGGGAAGTTCGCCCCTCGGAAGCTCGGCTCATACCTCGTGCGACGGGTCCTCTCTGATCATCGTGTTCTTGTCGACATTCCAGCGGCACTGAACATTGGGGACGAGTTCGCGGTGTCCCAGCTCGAGTTACATCCTCGAGACGAAGATCCCTTCCATCGCTCTCCTAGCTCCGTTCGCTCGCCCGCACCGTCACGGCCTGCGCCTCCTGCTCCCTCACCACCGGCGGAAGTCGGGCCCCCTCGCCGTGGTCTGCGAGAGCGTCAGGTGGGGCCCCTTCTACGCGATCCGATGCAGGCTGTCTACAGCTTACAGGAAAGTCTCGCTGTGCCGTTCACCGATCCAGATGACGCGTTCTCTTCCCCGCGTCAAAGGATACGTCGTACCGTTGTCGACGGCGTGGCGGTCCAGCTCGTGGAGCGTCCGGTAGCCTTTCTGTCGCGCAGCACGACATCTGCCGAAGCCAAACTCACCGGCCCCGAGTTGGAGCTCACTTGCATCGCGTGGGCGATGACCCGCGCACAACACCTGCTCATGGGCTCGCAGGTGACCATCGTCACTGACCACGCCCCGGTTCCCGGCATGCTTTCATCCCGTACTGGTCAAGTTCCATACGGCGCTGTCGTTGAGCGTGCTCGTGTGTTACTACGCCCTCACCTGGATCGCTTGCAGTTCGTTCACAAGCCGGGACGTCTTCACACCAATGTCGATACCCTCTCCGTCTTCCCTGCGCCCAAGCCAGCAGAGACGCTGAGCTCTCTTCGGGGGGGGCGTCTGCCAGTGGCAGAGGTATAGGCCACACTACTATTTCATTCTCTCTCTTCTCTCGCGATTGCACTACCGTTCCAGTATCGTTCCTCCTTTCCGTTCTCGTTCTCTTGTTTGCACGTTCCACTTTCTCTCTCCACATTTCTGTCACGTGATTCTGCGCACAGGCCAGCTCTCCTCCTTTCCACCTCGCTTCCCCTTCGTATCTTCTCTCTCTCCTTCCTGCATCGTTCAATCTCACACTCTTCCAGCTCATAGAGCGTCACCGCACTCAACCTCATCCGCAGGAAGAGTTGTAAGTAGCGCATCCGCCGCTATAACCCTGGTGTTGGGAATGCGCGTGACTTCGACTCCTCCGCACCACCATCAAGCGAATCCCGTCGAACGTCAAGTTCAGACGCTGCAGCGAGTATTACGCGCGATGGTCGCCTCCGGGTCCGGCTCATGGGACGATGTTGTCCTTCCTGCAGCCGAGCTGGCGATGAACAGTGCGCCCAGTCGCGCCACCGGTATGACGCCGTTCGACGCGGTCTACATCGACTCGCCTCGTGCGTTGGACACCATCCTCGCACGTCCTGATCACGGCGGGTGGGGGAGTGGGCGGAACGGTTTGCCCAGGCCAAGGCACGACTGCTGGAGGCGAGAACTCTGATCCGCGCCGAGCGCTTACGCCAGCGGCGTGCGTATGATGATCGACGAGCCCCATTGCCGTCCATCCAGTCCGGCGATCGTGTTTGGGTGCGCCTCTCCGATCGTCCGATCGGCTCCGCTCCTTCAGGGAAGTTCGCCCCTCGGAAGCTCGGCTCATACCTCGTGCGACGGGTCCTCTCTGATCATCGTGTTCTTGTCGACATTCCAGCGGCACTGAACATTGGGGACGAGTTCGCGGTGTCCCAGCTCGAGTTACATCCTCGAGACGAAGATCCCTTCCATCGCTCTCCTAGCTCCGTTCGCTCGCCCGCACCGTCACGGCCTGCGCCTCCTGCTCCCTCACCACCGGCGGAAGTCGGGCCCCCTCGCCGTGGTCTGCGAGAGCGTCAGGTGGGGCCCCTTCTACGCGATCCGATGCAGGCTGTCTACAGCTTACAGGAAAGTCTCGCTGTGCCGTTCACCGATCCAGATGACGCGTTCTCTTCCCCGCGTCAAAGGATACGTCGTACCGTTGTCGACGGCGTGGCGGTCCAGCTCGTGGAGCGTCCGGTAGCCTTTCTGTCGCGCAGCACGACATCTGCCGAAGCCAAACTCACCGGCCCCGAGTTGGAGCTCACTTGCATCGCGTGGGCGATGACCCGCGCACAACACCTGCTCATGGGCTCGCAGGTGACCATCGTCACTGACCACGCCCCGGTTCCCGGCATGCTTTCATCCCGTACTGGTCAAGTTCCATACGGCGCTGTCGTTGAGCGTGCTCGTGTGTTACTACGCCCTCACCTGGATCGCTTGCAGTTCGTTCACAAGCCGGGACGTCTTCACACCAATGTCGATACCCTCTCCCGTCTTCCCTGCGCCCAAGCCAGCAGAGACGCTGAGCTCTCTTCGGGGGGGCGTCTGCCAGTGGCAGAGGTATAGGCCACACTACTATTTCATTCTCTCTCTTCTCTCGCGATTGCACTACCGTTCCAGTATCGTTCCTCCTTTCCGTTCTCGTTCTCTTGTTTGCACGTTCCACTTTCTCTCTCCACATTTCTGTCACGTGATTCTGCGCACAGGCCAGCTCTCCTCCTTTCCACCTCGCTTCCCCTTTGTATCTTCTCTCTCTCCTTCCTGCATCGTTCAATCTCACACTCTTCCAGCTCATAGAGCGTCACCGCACTCAACCTCATCCGCAGGAAGAGTTGTAAGTAGCGCATCCGCCGCTATAACCCTGGTGTTGGGAATGCGCGTGACTTCGACTCCTCCGCACCACCATCAAGCGAATCCCGTCGAACGTCAAGTTCAGACGCTGCAGCGAGTATTACGCGCGATGGTCGCCTCCGGGTCCGGCTCATGGGACGATGTTGTCCTTCCTGCAGCCGAGCTGGCGATGAACAGTGCGCCCAGTCGCGCCACCGGTATGACGCCGTTCGACGCGGTCTACATCGACTCGCCTCGTGCGTTGGACACCATCCTCGCACGTCCTGATCACGGCGGGGTGGGGGAGTGGGCGGAACGGTTTGCCCAGGCCAAGGCACGACTGCTGGAGGCGAGAACTCTGATCCGCGCCGAGCGCTTACGCCAGCGGCGTGCGTATGATGATCGACGAGCCCCATTGCCGTCCATCCAGTCCGGCGATCGTGTTTGGGTGCGCCTCTCCGATCGTCCGATCGGCTCCGCTCCTTCAGGGAAGTTCGCCCCTCGGAAGCTCGGCTCATACCTCGTGCGACGGGTCCTCTCTGATCATCGTGTTCTTGTCGACATTCCAGCGGCACTGAACATTGGGGACGAGTTCGCGGTGTCCCAGCTCGAGTCACATCCTCGAGACGAAGATCCCTTCCATCGCTCTCCTAGCTCCGTTCGCTCGCCCGCACCGTCACGGCCTGCGCCTCCTGCTCCCTCACCACCGGCGGAAGTCGGGCCCCCTCGCCGTGGTCTGCGAGAGCGTCAGGTGGGGCCCCTTCTACGCGATCCGATGCAGGCTGTCTACAGCTTACAGGAAAGTCTCGCTGTGCCGTTCACCGATCCAGATGACGCGTTCTCTTCCCCGCGTCAAAGGATACGTCGTACCGTTGTCGACGGCGTGGCGGTCCAGCTCGTGGAGCGTCCGGTAGCCTTTCTGTCGCGCAGCACGACATCTGCCGAAGCCAAACTCACCGGCCCCGAGTTGGAGCTCACTTGCATCGCGTGGGCGATGACCCGCGCACAACACCTGCTCATGGGCTCGCAGGTGACCATCGTCACTGACCACGCCCCGGTTCCCGGCATGCTTTCATCCCGTACTGGTCAAGTTCCATACGGCGCTGTCGTTGAGCGTGCTCGTGTGTTACTACGCCCTCACCTGGATCGCTTGCAGTTCGTTCACAAGCCGGGACGTCTTCACACCAATGTCGATACCCTCTCCCGTCTTCCCTGCGCCCAAGCCAGCAGAGACGCTGAGCTCTCTTCGGGGGGGCGTCTGCCAGTGGCAGAGGTATAGGCCACACTACTATTTCATTCTCTCTCTTCTCTCGCGATTGCACTACCGTTCCAGTATCGTTCCTCCTTTCCGTTCTCGTTCTCTTGTTTGCACGTTCCACTTTCTCTCTCCACATTTCTGTCACGTGATTCTGCGCACAGGCCAGCTCTCCTCCTTTCCACCTCGCTTCCCCTTTGTATCTTCTCTCTCTCCTTCCTGCATCGTTCAATCTCACACTCTTCCAGCTCATAGAGCGTCACCGCACTCAACCTCATCCGCAGGAAGAGTTGTAAGTAGCGCATCCGCCGCTACAATGTGGTGATAAGAGGAGATTCGCATCCTAGCTCTACGCCTTCCAGCTCGAGTTCCACCGCCCCCGCCGGCCCAGCCACACGCTCACAACTTGACATTTCCCATCTCACCGACATCCCCTTCTACTCGGACAATCCTGACGCTTTGCTGCGCGGCATGTCTTCGTCTACCCAACCCGAACCAACTCCCGCCCCTGCCACGGGCTCGGCGCCTGAAGGCGACACCAAGCCCGCCTTGACGCTCGAGGGTATCTCCCGATTGCTTGACACGAAAATTGCGGCCCAGACCGCCACCCTCACCCTCACCACAAGTGAGGTAAAGTCGGACATGGCGCACCTCCGAAGCGAATTGATCGACCGCCTCAATGGCCACGATCGCTCCTTGATCGATCTCGGTCGTCGATGGACCGTCTTGGAGTCCGCTTCCGCTCCTCCGGCTGATGCGACGGGCGCATACATGCCCCCTGCGACGAACGCCACTGCTCCTTCGGCGACCACCACTCGTGCTCCCCTGGCCACCCCGTACCTAGGCCAAAACGCCACCCCAGCCGTCCCCTCGGCCGTCCCGTCCACCGTCGCTCCCAGCATTGGACGCGTTGGTCTCGGACTTGCGTCGCAGCCTTGGCCTCGCTCCGACAGCCGTTCCGGTCTTTTTCCGTCCGACGACGCTCGGCTTGAGGTGCGGGGGGATTCGCAGCTGCCATCGGTTTCTGAGGACCCTCCAACCCATGAGAAAGTCCTGTATTGCAAGTCCGAACGTCTGGGCGAGTTCTGGGGAGACCCACTCGAGCTTGAGTTCTGGGTCGGAACCGTTCGCGACGTTGCTCGAACGAATCCAAGCCGAGCATGGCAGGCTGCTGTGCGGGCAGCAATTCCATCAGCTTTGAAAGGAGACGCCCGCGAGTGGCACGTGTCACTTACGGATCCTGAGGTGCAGGCAATGCCTGACCTTCCTTCGTACTTCAAGGCTATGCGCGCCAATTTTCCCGTCGACTAAATCACGTTGCGGAAGAAGGCTTACGCTCGTCAGTGGGATCCGACCAAAGAGACCGCTCTCGGCTACTCACAGGTGAAGATCCGAATGCTCCGCCAAGCCACTCCCGACGGCACGCCCGAGGAGATGATCGTCAACGACGTTCTCGACGGACTCCTCCCACCTTTCCACCAGATTATCCGTCTCCCTCGCGGTACTAGACGGACGGTGCAAGCCCTGAAACTCGAGCTAGGCGAGCAGGAGCCGATTTGGCGGCGAATATATAAGGTGGAGGTACAGAAGGAAGGAGTCAACACTGTCGCCACCAGCATGTCGGCTGCATTCACTCACCAACCTGTGACGTCGCCATCGGTCTTCCCCACGGAGCAACGACGCGCTTTCCGTTATGATCCAACTCGCGTCGTAGAAGCGAAGGGAGACGTGCCTCGTCAGTAT